>WOVY01005954.1:0-39844 GCA_013436015.1 Rhipicephalus annulatus | reverse complement strand
CATAGCCAAGCATGCTTCTTTGTCCTCGGTATATAAGGGGAATCTGGTATTGAGAAGACCTCGCCAGTTCCTTATGAAAGCCTGTTGTGCCGCTAAAGTTGCTGAGGCAAACTTAGCATACCAAACTAATTGGTATCTGAGTGGAAAGTGATGGGTATTTGTCTGCGCTAGTTATCACAGCTGCATCATATAAGGTCTTGAGTGCGTCCCAGATATTCAAGAGCCTCTTTCCATTCTGCTGAGCAGAGACCATCAATGCTGCTACTTGACGTTGCCAGCTCAACAGAGACAGCCTCCTACAAGTCCAAGAGGCGGGACAGCATTGGGTATTGGCTGTTCCACCCTCGTATCTACATCTTGCACCAGACGAAGTGCATCCTTGCCCATCTTCTTCTGGTACTCACCTAATCTCCTTTGCGCAGACGAGCTGTGCTTATAGTGGCCCACGATGTGCCTCGCTTTCTTGCACAGACGGTCAATTGACGGTGTGTTGGAGATTGCATCGTGAATTGCTAGCTGCAGGGTGTGGGCGAAACACGCACGCTATGTTCACGGAAGCCATCTGACCGCGGCACGGATTGCAAATCAAGCGCTACCATGGCAGCCACCTTGGCACTGAGTGCTTGAGTTTTCTTTTCCGACAAAGGGTCAGTACGGTACAACAAAATCAAATATCATTGACTGGTATTTCTCTGGCGCACCTGGTGCAGTCATCCGGTTACTCTTTCATCGTGGTGGGTGCTGTTTTAGATGGTTGATTGATATCTGGGGTTTAAACGTCCCAAAACCACCATATGATTATGAGAGACGCCGTAGTGGATGGCTCCGGAAATTTAGACCACCTGGGGTTCTTTAACGTGCGCCCAAATCTGAGCACACGGGCCTACAGCATTTCCGCCCTCATCGGAAATGCAGACGCTGCAGCTGGGATTTGATCCCGCGACCTGCGGGTCAGCAGCCGAGTACCTTAGCCACTAGATCACTGTGGCGGGGCTGTTTTAGATGGTTAACAAGAAGACTGGTCATACCCGTCGGCGTTTTAAGTGTTGCGCCGCATGTCTTGCACTGCGCCAACGACGACGATGTCTTCACAAAGTGCTTCCAGATAGCGCTTCTTTCCCTTCGTTTCGGCGCCGTGTCTTGATTGTTCCTCCGTTTCGCAGGCGAGTCGTCATAACCTCCGCTATCTGCCATGGCACTTACTAACGACGCGAGTCCATCACAGGTTACAAAGGCTCGCGTCCAAACCGCACTATGTGCACCGCACACAAGCTAGCATAACTGATCGTAGCGGCTGACAGCACTAGCCAACGCCGCTGACCCTACTAACGTAGCACTGTGCACTACATGGCGCACTACCACTACTCATGCGCTCTGGTGGCCAGCACGAAAAATATTTATATGCATATACAGATATATAAACTGAAAGGTCGGCGCATGATTACCGTTTCATATATACAATAAGTTTAGACTGCAGTGCAAGTTATTTGACGCATACTTGCGGGGAATACGACATAACTTAGCAATAAAATCCCGAGTTGGGACTAACCGCTTTCTAGCATGTTGTATAACTGTGCGACTGCTCACGTGCGGAACTTCCTCCAAAAAATTAAATAAATGCGACGTCATGGTACAAATTACCTCTAGAACTCTTTTTGTCACTTAGAGGCGGAAATGTTGTAGGCCCGTGTGCTCAGATTTCGGTGCACGTTAAGGAACCCCAGGTGGTCTAAATTTCCGGAGTCCTCCACTACGGCGTCTCTCATAATCATATAGTGGTTTTCGGACGTTAAACTCCACATATCAATCAATCAATCTTTTTGTCACTTATTATGTTTTCTAACCGAAGCGTTTGCCGACGGTGACGAAGTTTCTGCTTTAGCACGCGCGTGAACGGTCGTGCGTTATCAAGCGATGTTTTGATGAGACAACGCGGCAATGGTTAAGCTTTGTTCTTGCACGCGAGGTCCCGCATAGTGAACGTGTGGTAGTGCAGCACGTTACGGCGGCATACGAAATGCGTGCAATACGTTTACACGAACGTCAACTTTGCTGCTGATTGTTCAACGTCGCTGGCCGACATAGTGCCTCCGTGCACTTCTCACGTTTATCACCCCTCTGGGAAACGTTTCAATATCTCTGAACCCAGCGTAAATATTAAAGAAGAGTTATTTTCCGCATGATAATCCAATCAAATATTCGATATTGTCAAATATTCGAAGTGATTCGTATATTCGAACTTTTCGAATACACTTTTTCTAGTCAAATACGAATAGTGCGAATTTAATATTCGACGAATATTCGAAACGTTCGAATATTCGCACACCCCTACTAATAATACAAAACAATGAGGGTTGTTCAGTATCACTTCTTTGAGGCTTGGCACCCCTATTGCAAATCTGTTTCAAATTTTTTTGTCCCATTGTTATCACGTGAGAACAACATTTTGCACTGGTTGCAGATTAAATCGGATGCCTGAAACCCGTGTCCTGCCGACCTTTCTTGAGTGACCAAGCCTGCACAAAAGACTCTGAAGCCGATACTTTTACCCTAATTAAAGTGCGTTAGCCATGACATGTGCGTTAGCCATGACATGTGCGTTAGCCAACCATCAGTATCGCTTTCTCAAAAAGAACTTCATTACCTTGATTCGACACAGTGACTTGTACTTTTGCTATGTCGTGCAATATACACGTGCTTGGTTCTACGATGTGATTCCGCGATATGTTCTTTATGTTTATGTTATTTCCGCTCGCTCGGTATATATTTATCGGTTCGTGCGAAAATAAAAGATCAGTTGAAAGTAGCGCTCTGTACGTGTCTGTCTCTTCTACGTCCTTGTCTGTTTCGCGCTTACTCACTCTTCATGAATTAAAGTAAGTTTTCTAGTTGAGGCTGACTGATGAGGCCCTGCGATCGACCATGAGAATTGTCTCTGCAGAATAATAATACGGAAATTTTTTGTTTTGTCACTGCTAAATTTCGCAAGGCATCAAGCGAGCATGTTAAGAACTTCAGCAGCTTTTTTGTAGTTTACAAGAAAGTTTTGTCACTTTGCTAAATGACACTTGCACTTATTTCTTGCCTCTTGTCCTTGATATGGTTTTCAGGTAAATTAAACAGATGTAACTGGTCTCAAGCTTGTGTTCCCCAAGCACTCCGTGCAGCCAGAACATAATGGAGTTAATGTTTTTAATTTTGTAATGAGCATCCATATTTTAGCTATTCTGAATGTCGGCATCGTCACTTTTCTTGAATTTTGATGACAAATCTTTTTTTAAAATGTCCCATATATAGGATGCAGAAAAAGGCCTTTTCTATTACATTATTTGACGTTTTTCATCCCCTCTTCCACTTCAAACTTCTGCACTGGGCTAGCCTTTCAGGACTAAACTTTGTGATTGTCGTTTACCAGATCAGGGGAGTTTGATACCTTTGGTTTCATTCTAATGATGTGCTTTCTTATAAGGATAGTTGCGAGACGACGCAGTGGTGTGTATTTGTTCTTGCGTCCTAGTTTTTTTGCTGTGTTGATTTCAACATGCATACAATGCATCTGTGCAGAGATTTAAAAATAGTCAGCACAACGGCAGATAAAGCAACACCAGTAGCACGAGGGCGAGCACAGGCTTCCAACTGAAATTTTATACAACATACAGTATATAGCCCCCACCCAAAATAATAACAAGCACCTGGTAGGAAAAAAATATTAAGTGAAGGCGAAACAAACTGTTAAAAAGAACAAAGGCAAAAAAGCACATGACGACGAATACAAGTAAGTCAGTTCTTTAACAGATAGTAACATTGAACGTTTAATGTCACCACCTTCCTTTAGCTGTTCATGCAGCCTCAATGATAATCCTGGTGCTATCATAAAGGTGAGCTGCAAGAGCTTGTGTTTTCTCGAACAGAGGCTGGCAACCACATTGTCAACAATCAGAAGCCAAAGAACCATCTCCATGGTTTTTACTTTTTGACGATGTTCCTGCAACCCTATATTTAGGCACCCATCTCTTTGACGTACTGCACAGTCAACAAAAGTTTTGCAGTGCATAGCTTGGCTACAGTTCAAAGGTTTTTCAACAACACTAGTTCAAGCACATAACTGAGGTGGCCTATTCAATGCATTCGTCAAACAGGAAAGTTTCTAATCGAATAGTTACAAAAATTTGCAAAAAAGTAAAATACATAGGTAGAAACGTTTGTTTGGCTTCTAATAATTAGAAAACTATTGCCGGCACCTGTCTCAGAAAACACAAGTTCTTACCACTCATCCTCATGATGGCACCTGTGCTCAGCCGCGGTGGTCTAGTGACTAAGGTACCAAGGTGCTGACCCGCAGGTCGCGGGATCGAATCCCGGCTGCGGCGGCTGCACTTCCAATGGAGGTGGAAATGTTGTAGGCCTGTGTGCTCAGATTTGGGTGCATGTTAAAAAACCCCAGGTGGACAATGTTTCCGGAGCCCTCCACTACGGCGTCTCTCATAATCATATGGTGGTTTTAGGATGTTGAACCCCACAAATCAATCAATCATCATGATGGCACCCAGAACCTTCAATGCTTTTGACTGCAAAGAAGTGGCCTACCTGAATTCATTGGCTAGCTCTATATCGCTGCTTTTCATTTTTCTTGCAGTGTCTGTGATTTTATGGTTCACTTCATTTTTTTGTTGTTTTCAACATAAGCATGTTGTTTTAACCTCGGGTGTAGGGCAACACATTTGGGAATTGTGAGAAATTTCAATTGAATATGGGCGCTAATCCTCGTCTCAATTGTGTTGCTGTGTTAAGCGCTGAGCAGTTTGAAGTATGAAATACCAACTAGACCGCTGTCGCATGTTGCGCAGCAACTGTGGGGTGATAGCCGCACGCTCGCAGTCGAATGTTTTTTTATTGCTCGCGCAGCCATGGAAGCGAATAACGAGGCTTGATGAGCACGCGGGTGTCACATGAGCACTTTCTATCGAAAGTGAATTTCTGGGCTCTGATTGACTCATCTCCGCATCTAACACAATGAAGAAACTTGGACTGGTTGGCCATCTGAATTACATCGTGTGATGCTTGTACTTTGAAAACAGGGTGGTCGGCAGCTTTTCTGAATGATGTAGTGGTTGAAGTACCGCGCATTTCACAGCTCAGCTAATAATAGTTCGATGCTAATACGCCTGTAAGATGAAGTATTTGAAGAACAAGCGCAAGAACCAGAGCAGGTTGCCGAACGGCCGCGCGAACGGCAAAACTACAATCGCGCCTAGCAAAACTGGGAACAAGTATGGGCTAACACAACGTCACCACCGCACACACAACAGAAATAAATATTACGGACGTCAAAGAGCACTGAAACAGGTTGACGAGTTCTAGACATCGTGGCAACAGAACATCATTTGTCTTGGCCTTCACGCAAGCTCAGGTGAACCACAAAATTCAGCGGTTCCAAACGCGAACACAATATTGTCACGTCGCTCCAGGGGATGTCGACAAGGTCTATTGATGTCCGAGCAACAGGGCTCTAACCAAGCGCGCCGGTTGGGCTTGTCTTCTAGAGCGGGGGTTCACGCGCACTTCTTTCTTCTTCGTGGTGTGTGCCTTCACCTTGGCATACGACCCACTACTAGAAGCAGGTGGCAATATTCCTCCTCAACAACAAAAAAAAGAGCATCGTCCCGATGCTGTAAAGTTATTGAAAAAAAAACCAAAACAAAGTAGGTTAAACAATGAAAAAGGGCACCAATAATCAAATGTTAGACGCGATAAGTTCACCAATGATGAGGCAATCGTCGGAGCACAAATAAAAAAAAACACAGGAAAAGTGGTCTTTTAGGAACGCGCAAAATAGGGCTTCATGCGCACCACGTGAACTATGTCAGAGGTCGGTTGTTTTCGTTGTGCCCATCGTGACGACGTAGCGTCCGGAACCACTTCGTAGTTTACGTCGCTCACGCGGCGTATTACTTTATACGGACCGAAGTATCTGCTGAGCAACTTTTCGGAGAGGCCACGGCGCCGAACAGGGGTCCAAACCCAAACTTGGTTTCCCGGACTGTAAGATACGTCATTGTGACGCTTATTGTAACGTCGTGCATCGACCTGTTGCTGCTGACCAATGTGTAGCCGGGCGAGCTGGCGAGTTTCCTCGGCACGCTCTGCAAATTCTTCTGCGTCAGTTGTTAATCGATCAGCGCCTTCATAAGGAAGCATCGCATCCAGCATCGTCTGAACTTCGCGGCCGTAGAGAAGGCGAAACGGTGTAAATCGGGTTGTTTCTTGAACGGCGGTGTTATAAGCGAACGTCACATAAGGCAAAATGCGATCCCATGTTTTGTGTTGGACGTCGATGTACATGGAGATCATGTTTGTGACTGTCTTATTTAGTCGCTCGGTTAAGCCGTTGCTCTGCGGATGGTAAGCAGTCGTCGTTCGATGCCTAGTGTTACTTAGCCGAAAAACTTCATCAATAAGTTGTGCAGTGAACGCTGTTCCTCTGTCGGTTATCACTGTAGATGGAGCACCGTGGCGCAGAACAATGTGGCACATGAAGAACTGTGCTACCTCAGAAGCCGTGGCTCGTGGTATCGCCTGTGTCTCAGCATAGCGGGTCAAATAGTCAGTTGCAACAATGACCCATTTGTTGCCGTCGGACGATAAAGGAAATGGGCCGAGAATGTCCATGCCGACTTGGTCAAATGGCTTGTGGGGTGGATCAATTGGCTGAAGTAATCCAGCCGGCTTGCTTGGTGGCGACTTTCGACGCTGGCATTCACAACAGATTTTAACGTACTGCTTCACGCTTGCTGAAAGTCCGGGCCAGTAGTACGCCTCACTTACTCTGGCGAGCGTTCGCGAGTAACCTAGATGACCAGATGTGGGTTCATCATGGCACGCGGAGAGGACTTCGTCCCGCATGTCCTTCGGAACGACGAGGAGGTAAGCGCGGCTCGTAGAACGGGCGTTTTTTTTATACAGGACATTACCTCGGAGGCAGAAAGACGTCATGACACGAAATAGATGGCGAGGTATAACGGCGCTATGACCCTCCAAATAGCCGATGAGCGGTCGAATCTCTTCATCCTCTCGCTGGCGTCTGCTCAAGTCAGATGAGCTAAGGGCGCCCAGGAAACCATCATCGTCGTCTTCTTCTTGATTGACTAAAGGTATGGGTGCACGCGACAGCGTATCAGCGTCTTCATGCTTCCGTCCAGACTTATATACGATGGTAACGTCAAATTCCTGTAGACGCAAGCTCCATCGGGCCAGTCGTCCAGAGGGATCACGAATGTTTACCAACCAGCAGAGGGCATGGTGGTCCGTCACCACTTTAAATGGACGACCATAGAGGTACGGGCGAAACTTCGTGATCGCCCACACTACTGCGAGACACTCTTTTTCTGTGGTCGTGTAATTCACCTCGGTACGGGACAGTGAGCAGCTGGCATAGGCAATGACTCGTTCTTTGCCGTGTTGATGCTGGACGAGCACTGCGCCGAGGCCGATGTTACTGGCGTCAGTGTGCACCTCTGTGTCAGCATCATCGTCAAAATGCGCAAGAACAGGGGCTGACTGCATCCGCTGTCGTAGCTCGGCAAAAGCAGCCTGTTGTTCGGTAGCCCATACAAACGGTGTGTCGTCGCGTGTAAGGCGAGTCAAGGGTTCCGCTATCTTCGAAAACCCTCTAATAAATCGTCGATAGTAGGCGCACAAGCCCAGAAAGCGTCGAACAGCCTTTTTGTCTGTAGGATGCGGAAATGCGGCTACAGCGGCAAGTTTGTCGGGGTCGGGTCGAACTCCTTTCGCGTTGACTACATGGCCAAGGAATTTGAGCTCTTCATAACCAAAGTGACACTTCTGCGGTTTGAGTGTAAGATCTGCTGATTGAATAGCCTGTAGCACACTCCTGAGGCGATGAAGATGTTGCTGGAAGGTTTCAGAAAAAACGACAACATCATCAAGGTATACGAGACAAGTTTGCCACTTCAGACCAGTAAGCACAGTATCCATCATTCGCTGGAAGGTTGCGGGCGCTGAGCACAAACCAAAAGGAAGGACTCGAAATTCATACAGGCCATCAGGGGTAACAAAGGCCGTTTTCTCGCGATCTCGCTCGTCAACCTCGATCTGCCAGTACCCGCTTTTTAAATCCAAAGAGGAAAAATAGTGGGCGCGGCGTAATCTGTCTAACGAGTCGTCGATGCGTGGCAGCGGGTACACGTCCTTTTTAGTCACGCTGTTCAGCTTCCGGTAATCGACGCAAAAACGTAGCGTTCCGTCTTTCTTCTTGACTAGGACGACCGGAGAGGACCACGCACTGTTGGAAGGCTCGATGATGCCGTCGTCAAGCATTTCTCGAACTTGCGTACGAATGGCTTCTCGTTCCTTCGCTGACACACGGTAAGGCTGTTGGTGTACTGGGCGAGCGTCGTCGTAAGTGATGATTCTGTGCCTAGTGATCGAAGTCTGGCGCACCTTAGAGGAAGCAGCGAAGCATGACTTGAATTCAAGCAAGAGTTTTCGCAGTGCTGTCTGGTTCTCTGGTGTGAGGTTAGAATTAATGTCGATATTGTTTAGAGACGTATCGGTGGCCTCCACTGCGTCCGACGAGAAGCAGATGGGAACGGTACTTAATTGATCTGCAAACGCTAACGAAGTGCCACGAAAAAGGTGTCGGTGTTCGTTGCTGAAATTTGTAACGAGCAGTTGAGATCGGCCATCACGTAGCTGTATGATACTCCTAGCCACACAAACACCTTGAGACAGCAAGTGTTCAAAATTACTTTCTGCAATCGCTTCACTATTTCGCAATCCACAGCATGTGACGTCGACAATAACACTGGCTCTTGGAGGAAGCGTTATACTTTCAGCAGAAACACGAAGAATGTCGGCACGTTGTTGGTCGTCCTGCTTGTCGATTGCTCGGTCGGCTGAGAAGGTGATGCGATTCTCTTGAAGGTCAATGACAGCTCCATACTCCTGCAGGAAGTCAACACCAAGAATAACGTCGCGTGAACATTCACGGAGCACAAGGAAACTTGCTACAAAAGTATAACCGCAGACCCGAACTCTGCTCGTGCAGGTTCCAAGCGGAGAGACGGTGTGGCCACCAGCCGTTCGAATCACAGAGCCATGCCAGGGCGTGATTACCTTCTTTAGTAGTCTGGTCATTCTCCCGCTTAGTATAGAATAGTCAGCCCCGGTATCAACTAAAGCACCTACTGCATAGCCGTCTATCAGCACCGGTATATCCAGAGAAAGCCGCACATATCGCTCAGTCGAATCCACACCCTTTACTGTTAGCGTCGATCGGAGGTCTTCAGCACGTCGACTGCCAGCGACCTCGCCTCCAAGGGTCGCTTGCGTTAGTTTTCCCGGCGGGGACTGGGGGACCGTGCGCCAGCATGGCGCTGTGGCGAAGATGAAAAGCGCCTCGGCGACGGTGAGCGCGGCTGCCGTCCAGAAGGTGGTGGCATGCGCTGTTGAGCCAGGTAGTCCTCAATGTCCCGGGGTCGCTGGCCATACCGAGGAGGCGCTGAATATACTGAAAAGCCGCGCAGCCCGAGGCGCCGGTATGGACACTGGCGGTACAAATGGTCCGCTTCACCGCAGTGGAAGCACAAAGGCCGGCGATCAGGAGTGCGCCAAACATCAGATTTCCGAGGCGAAGCACGTCTGTCGTCAAGGTAGTGCGCTGGTTGTTCCGCAAGATGCACAGGGTTGGCGTAAACGAGGGGTGGGGGCGCGCGTGTGTTCTCGTAGTACCGTAGAGGCTGCGCCGACTGAAGTGAAACTGTAGGAGGTGCCTGAACAAACAGCGGGGAAGAGGAAGCTGGGCGCTTCAAGGCTTCCGCATAAGTCGCACGGTGGTAGTCAGCTGGGGCCGGTGCGGCGTTATCCAGACTCACAGGGTCACGCAGGGCATGAAGCAGCTCGTCCTTGACGATACTTGCAATAGAACTCACCGTAGGTAGTGGTGGTGTGGCAGCCTTTTGCAGCTCCTCGCGTACTATAGAGCGGATGAGGTCGCGCAGACACTCGGTGTTGTTCCCAAAAGTCGTGGGAACTTGAGCAGTGGACGTGCTCACTTGCCGGTCATACAGGGTGGATCGATGCTGAAGCATCTTTTCCATCGTGACAGCTTCAGACAAAAACTCGGCGACCGTGCTCGGAGGGCTCCGTACAAGGCCAGCGAAAAGCTGCTCCTTAACTCCTCGCATCAGGTGACGCAACTTCTTTTCCTCTGTCATACCTGGATCAGCCCGTCGGAACAGGCGCGTCATATCTTCCACATATGTCATGACAGTTTCGTTGGGCATCTGGATGCGGGCCTGGATCGCTCGCTCCGCTCGTTCGTGGCGATCAGCACTTCTGTAAGTGTCCAACAGCCGGCGGCGGAATTCGGGCCACGATGTCATCTGTTCCTCGTGATTCATGTACCAGGTACGTGCTCCATCCTCCAAATAGAAGTACACACGCCGTAGTTTCGCCGCGTCGTTCCAGTCGTTCAAAGCAGCCACGCGTTCGAAGTCGACCAACCAGTCCTCGACGTCTTCGAGCTCGGTGCCATGAAACGGTGTCGGAACCTGTGGACTTTCGAGGGTGTACCGAGTCACCGGGGGGTTTCCCGTTCCTGTTAAAGTGGTTTGAACGGACGTGCTCATCATACTGGTGTGAACTGTGGGGTCAGCTTCGGGTGGCAATCCCCTGATCCTGCGGCTTGTCCGATGAACGGGAGTGTGGACTCGCACTGGGCTTGTGGTGCTGCTTCCAGGAGGGGTTTGAAACATCCGTGAGGGGCTACCCCGCACCTCCACCAATTGTCACGTCGCTCCAGGGGATGTCGACAAGGTCTATTGATGTCCGAGCAACAGGGCTCTAACCAAGCGCGCCGGTTGGGCTTGTCTTCTAGAGCGGGGGTTCACGCGCACTTCTTTCTTCTTCGTGGTGTGTGCCTTCACCTTGGCATACGACCCACTACTAGAAGCAGGTGGCAATATAACTATTCACGTTCACAAAGCACATTGCAACAACAAACACAATCTCAGTGTGCGCCAACGACGTGAACACCGAGCTGGTCACAAACACTCAAAAAATACGTCTGATGGGCCTTCATTACAGTGTACTAGTACACTCTACCTTCATCATAAAAAAAACTTCGATAAGTTTTTTATTTCTTTTTCTTCCTTTCGTTATTTTTTTTTATTTCTCTATGCCTGAACCGGCATTGTAATCTTTGACGAAAAGCCGCAATGTTCCACAAATCCGCCTAGATCCAAGCCAAGTTGGGTGAAAATAGCGTTTTCGTTATTTTGACCGGGTGAATATAGCGTTCCGGCTATTCTCACCAGCTCGCAGCAGCGGCGGCCCTGCTAAGACCCAGTGAAAATAGCGCAAACGCTATTTTCAACCAACTTGGCTTGGATCACGACCTACTGTGCTCCTGCCCTGCCCAGCTGGCGGCGGTCTACGGAGCTGTCTGCGCCGGCTCGGATGCCGAACTTCACCGCTTAGGGGGCGCTCGAGTTACCCCAGCTGAATTAGTTACATAAACATGCAGGGTGGCAGAAAGAAGGCAAAATGGTTAGACATTGAGGAGCAGTTAAACAAAGAACAGATAGGCGTGTATGCGGTTACAGAAACACACCTTAGAGACTTGGAAGAGCCACCACATATTGAAAATTATGTTTGGGAAGGGTGTAACAGGACCATATCGGAAAGGAAAGGTGGGGGTGTAGGAATGCTAATTCATCGCGGAGCCAAATGGGTTAGAGTGAAACAGACGTGTTCAGAGCACCTCTGGGTTCTGGGCACAGTAGGTGGAAAGGAAACGTGGCTAGGGGTAGCCTACTTGTGGACGGGGAATAACTGCAGAGAAAAGAATCAGGAGATAGTGGATTGCATGAGTGCGGATATTAAGGAATTTGGTAATGGGGCCGAAATCATCCTTCTAGGGGACATGAATGCCCACATACATGACCTTGACGGATATTCAGACACCAATGGGAAGTTATTACTAGATCTTTGCGAGCAACATAGTCTGGAGATAGTTAACACGGGGCCTAAATGTGACGGCCAGATCACATGGGAAGTTGGAAACAAGCAATCAAGTATTGATTATTGTCTCATGACTGAAGGAATTTACCACAAACTGACAGAAATGAGGATAGACGAGGAAGGCATTAACAGCTTGGGTAGTGATCATAAACGAATAACATTACAAATGGGATACGAAACTGAAAATATGAGCATGGAATCAAAGTCTGGCAGCTCGTATTTAAATGACAAACAAATAATAAATATAGCCGCAAGAGTCGAGGAAGAAGTAGGCGAAATACCAGGCAAGGACTGGGAGTATAGTGAGCTGTTACATCTAATGACGAAGGAGATAGGGAAAGAGAAGAAAACTGTTTGCTGGAAAGGAAAAAGGAAAGCACCTAACATATCCCTGGAAACCTCAGTGGAGTCAATCTAAAAAGTTAGAAGTTATTTTAACCAAATTTCGATGTCGTGTCCCTCCATTAAACTTTTACTTGCACAGAGCTGGTCTGGCGATATCCCCCCTGTGTCCATTCTGTGAAGAAACGGAAACAATAGAGCATTACTTTATAACATGTAAAAACTATTCATTAATTAGGAAAAGACTTTTAATTGTTCCGTTTCACGCAGTAGGTTTAAATTTAACTGCAGATAATGTTCTAAGTTTCGGTGCCTCTAGCTTGGGACATTGCCACAGGAGCGTATTCGATGCTGTATGCAATTTCATTCGAGAATCAAAGCGCATGTCATAATAATGCCTGCTTAAATATATTTCTGACGACACTTGTCTAAATTTGAATGAAATTTGCATATTCATTTGATTGTGACCGGGTGAGATAAGCTCGATTGTCTGGTCTACTCAAAATTTCTGTCTTCCACTGTAGTATTACCTCACCTTTTCTCTTCTTGATTCAATCTTCAATTATTTGTTTAGTTTAATATTCTTTTTCTAGTTAATTATTATTTTTTATTATATCATTAGTTTTTCATTTAGGATAAACCGTTTAATATATCTCATATAGGCTACTTCTAGATTTCATGGCCAATCCCCCATAGTGGGTATGTGCCAGTGCGAAGGGGCAACAACAACAACAACAACAACCAGGCAAGGACTGGGAGTATAGTGAGCTGTTACATCTAATGACGAAGGAGATAGGGAAAGAGAAGAAAACTGTTTGCTGGAAAGGAAAAAGGAAGCCAAAAAGTTGGTGGAACAAGGAAATACGGGAGGCGATCGAGAAGCGACGCGAAGCATCACGGGAGCATAGAAAGGCAAAAAGGAGAAGCGGCCGCAGGACGAAGTCAAAAAAATATGGGAAATATATTTAGAGAAAAAATCCCTTGTACAGAAATTGGTAGAGGCAAAAATTAAAGATGAAAGTGAACGCTGGATGACAGAGATACACGAAAAAAAGGAGGCCGCGCCTAGGATTTTTTGGAACCACATAAAGGCGCTAGGTAGGAAGTCTGTCACAACGCAACAACATATTCTAGATGAAGGAGGAAATCAATTGGAAGGGTACGAAGCGCTAGGTTACATCCAAAAGGTAACAGCCGATTCGTTTAAAAAGAGCGTCCAGGGGATCTCCCCGGTGAGTAGAAGTGTGGCGGAGAAAGCAACAGAGGAAGAGCTAGTACTTGATAATTTCAACTGGAAAAAGGCCGAAGGAAAAATTCCAAAGCGCACTGCCGCGGGTTTAGATGGGATTCCCGTTAGCCTCATTAACGAACTAGGACATAACACTAAAGAAGCATTGTTAAAAGCAGTAGAAAAAAGCTTAAAGGACGGACAAATACCGGACAGTTGGCGACAAAGTAGAATGAACTTAATCTATAAAGGCAAGGGAGAAAAGGACAAGATTCGCTCGTATAGACCACTAACCATTACATCGGTACTATACAGGTTGGCGATGCAAGCAGTAAAAATGAAATAGAAACATGGGCCGAACATAACGATATTTTGGGAGAACTTCAGAACGGATTTCGAGTCGACAGGCGGTTAGACGATACCTGTTTGTTCTCACTCAGTGTATAGAAATATCTAAAATAGAGAATAGGCCCTTGTACGTGGCTTTTCTAGACATCACTGGGGCATACGACAACGTTAATCAGGAAATTTTGTGGGATATATTGAAAGGAATGGGCATGGGCGACGACAGTATACAGCTTTTGAGGGAGATATACCGAGAAAATACAGTTTGCATAGAGTGGGAAGGAATGCGTAGCAAAGAGAACGTTGAGGTTAGCAAGGGTCTGAGACAGGGATGTCCTTGTCCAAAAGGACATGTCCAAGGATGTCCAAAAGCGCGCGTGCTTTTGGTCGTTTGCCTGCTGCATCGGCTCTCGCTAATTCTACTGAAACGTTTGGTTTTCGCAGGTCCCCAGAAGCAACCTTCGCAACAACTGGTTTTTAAAGGTTCCAGGACTCGACTGGCCGGACCCGAAGCGGACCGCAAGGGGTTCGTTTATTTATTTGACCCATTTAGTCCAGTGGCCTAGGCGGGGCCAAGAGGTATGCGCCGGCCGTGAGGGTGAGACCCACTATGCCTCCCAAACGACCGGCGCACGATGTTTCTCGGTCCACGACGCCTTCACCCGCGCCGACGGAGAAGACGCTGCCTCCCGATCTAGACGAAGCGGAATTCTCCCCTCAAGGCAACGATTTTATCGCCCGTTTACAGGCGATTACGGAAGGGTTGGCACCATCGGTGTTCGCGGGCCCGGACCAAACAAGGAACGACGACGACGATGCGGGTACTTCGGTCTCGGAGGCAACGGCAGTGCCCGCGGGACTGGCGAGTGACATCGGCAGCCGTATCCAAAGAAGACTTCGTGAAATCGAAGACGAGCTGTCACGCTTTCTATCAGACTCAGTAAACAAGGTTCCGGTACCTGCCCGGAACTTTGTGATGAGCCGCCTCTTCGAGCTAGCGGCCTTTTGCGGAGACTTGCGGGCCGAGGCGGCAATGGAGCGGGGCGCTGCGGCAGCCCTTCGGGGCCAACTCATCGAGACGCGCCAGGAGATGGCCACGCTGCAGGCAAGTGGCATGGGGGCAGGCCGCGGAGGTGCTCTCGCCGGTCCCGTGGGTTCTGGTGACGTCGACGTGGGAGGCACCCGGGGTCGCGGTATACCGGAAATCCCGGCCGCTGTGCCTGGTGCGGCCCGGTCGTATGCTGCGGCGCTGACCGGCAGTGGTCCCGGCGCTGCGGCCCAAACTCGTGGTCCCGGCTTGGGGGTGTCGGGAGCCCCGGCCCCGCGTCCGGACCACGAGTACCTGGCGTTTCTGACACCAACGGCGCAAACGACAACGCCAGCACGGGATGTACTACGACTACTTAAAACGAACATCGACCCGGCGTCCAAGGGCATTACCGACATCGTGCTACGACACACGAGGTACGGTCTGACCGTCTTTTCAAACAAAAACGACACGATACAAAATCTCGTTAAGGCGATCCAGGAAAACGCGGTTACGCGCGCTGCCATTTCAGTTCGCGTACCGAACAAGCGAAACCCACACGTCAGGTTCTCAGGAGTCGACCCAGATGTCGACCAGGACAGGTTTTTTAACATGTTAAAAGAACGCAACGCGGGTCTGGAAATAGACGAGGAGCGATGTAAAGTTCGTGTGGCATTCCGCGAGAGGTCGGGAACCAACGCATTTATTGGTGAAGTTGACCCCGACAGTTTTAAGGCGCTTATGTCACGGCCACGTCTCTCACTCGGGTGGACCGTGTTGCAGGTGTCTGAAGACCTGCACATACCCACGTGCACGTTCTGTGCAACATATGGACATGGCCGCAGCTCCTGCCCCCACAAGGCAGAAGAATCGCGGGCAACATGTATGAAGTGCGGCGCTAACCATCAGGCGGTAGTATGCACGGTGCGCATGGGAGACGAAGCTGTATGTTGCGCGGAATGCAGGAGGGCTGGAAGACCAGCTGAGGGACACCCTGCTGGCTTCCCGGGATGTCCCCTACTCATGGAGAGGGTAGCACGCCTTCGGGCGCGCACGAACTACGGCCCCCAAAAGTAAAGAAACAAGGGGGTTCGGGGGTGGGCAAATGGTAGATGAGCGAGGAGGAGAAGAGGGTAGCGGGGGGAGGGGAAAACAATCAGGTACAGGCGCAGAAGAGCGACGCATTTCATCGGAAAAGAATGCAGAGGATTCTTGGACCAGTAAAGGAGCGGAAAAGAACACTCAGGGCGCTAAAGACACTTTGGTAAATGTTCGATTTTTGCAGGTCAACCTCGACCATGCAAGGCTAGCCACCACCAATCTTTTCCACCACATGACAGAATTAGGTGTCTCGCTAGCAGCAGTCTCAGACCCGTACAGACCGGGAAAAAAGCTGCCATCTCCACCTCCAGGCTTTCAATACATAGCGGTTGAAACGCGACCCAGTTGTGGCAATTATTACGCAGAGGGTTCCTTTTGATATTTGTCCACTCATGGTATCCGAGCTCGTCGTCGCGATATATTGCGAAGCAATTGATACAGACTTCGTATTCATCTCGGCATACGCTCCACCACATAAATCGATGGAACCCACATTGGTATTAGTGGAACGGGTACTAGCCCTGTCGCGAACGCGAAATATTATAGTAGCTGGCGACTTCAATGCCAAGCACAGTGCCTGGGGTGCGCAAGCGTCTGACCCCCGTGGGTCTCGTCTTGTAGAATTCGCGGGCGCGACGGGGCTGGTCCTGCTAAATGACTCATCCTCAATACCAACATATGAAAATAAGTACAGTATGAGCTGGATTGACGTCACCCTCGCCACGCCTGCAACTATTGCCGCAGGCTATTCATGGAGTGTGCGCGGAGGACGTCACATATTCCGAGCATCGATATCTCGAAATAGCGATAGGGAGAGACGCGGCAACTCGGAACAAACGGCTGACGCGGTTCGCACGCGAACAGCTGCTGGAGGCACTCAGTAGGGAGCCATGGTTTGACCGAGTAACGGGCGCACAGTTACAATCGGCAGACACACTCGAGTTAGTCGTGAGCCAATTTTACAAAGTTTTCGAACGGTACCGCCGTAAATACTTGAGACCCGCACATCCAACGAGAAGGGGCAATCCCTGGTGGACGCCGGAACTGGCTCTGGAGCGAAAACGCGTGAACGCCATGCGGCGCCGCTTTCAGAGATGCAAAGATGACGCTTTGCGTAGCGCTTTTCGGGCAGAATACAACGCGACACTTGCCGCCTTCCGTCGCAACACCGCCAGCGCCAAGGATGCATATTTCAGGGGTTTTTGCGCTGAATGTGCGCGACGGTCGGTTTTCACAGCGCCATACAAGGAGGCGTTCGGGAGAAAACGCGCAGACTTGCTTATCCCACCCCTTTTGCGAGAGGACGGTACCTTCACCTCGACGCACTTAGAAGCGGCGGAGCTTTTATTGCAGGCGCAAGTTGCGGTGGACGACCCTGCGTTCGATGAACCGGAGCACGAAACCATCCGTAAGCAAGCCCATGCCCCATACTGGACACGACGACAGGACGTTCCCTTCTCCCAGGCAGAGCTTGAGGCGGTGGTTCGTCAAATGCGTGAGCGGTCGGCCCCCGGCCCGGATGAAATAACGCCACATATAGTTAAAGGGTTGGTTCGAACCCGAGCAGCTTTTCTATTGTGGTTGTTTAATACTTCACTCCGGCTCGGTCACTTTCCATCGCAGTGGCGCCGGGGACGTGTAATTTTCATCCGTAAGCCAGGCCGCCCACCGGATTCGACAACTTCGTACAGGCCCATCTGCATAAATTCGGTCTTGGGCAAGGTATTAGAACGCCTATTGAATGGCAGGCTGTCCTTTTTCTTACATCAGCGCGGACACGTTCACCCACATCAATACGGGTTCACGCACGGTAGGAGCGCTGTGCGGGCATTACACCAACTGCACGAGTGCCTCCTTCGGCTCAAGGCCGAGCGCACACCGGCAGTGTTAATGTCGCTCGATTTCAAGGGAGCATTTGATAGCGTCTGGCACCCGCTAGTGCTCCGGTTTTTTCGGGAACGCCAATTACCGTCACAGCTTTTTCATCTCCTTCGTTCCTTTTTGGCACACCGCACTGTAGTATTTAGGTCCCACGCCGGGCAAGTAGAGGCACATCCCTCGATGGGCAGTCCCCAGGGCTCGCCTCTATCACCACTCCTATGGAATGTAGTAATACATGGCCTTCTGTCGCTCCCCATGCCAGAAGGAGTGCTTGTTCAAGCGTACGCAGACGACACAGTCGTCATAATACCGGGAACCACAAGGATAGCTCTTGGGGACAAGGGTTCCGAAGTGCTGCGACGGGTGGAGCGCTGGACAACTACGTCCAAAGTAAAGCTAAATCGAGAGAAGACGTGCTGCGTACTGTTTTCCCATGGCGTGGGTGGAATGGAACGCGTCCGTCCCTCCATTCGGGCGGCCAGCTCGGAAAGAAGCCTTAAATTTGTTGACACACTCCGCGTTCTGGGTGTCGTATTCGACCGCCGCCTTTCCTTCTTCGCACACGCAGATCACCTGAAAGAAAAGGTAAATCATCTGGCGGCGAAGGTGGTTACCTTTAAGAACATGGTAGGTAACCTTCGGCCAGACGCAATTAGAAGACTCTACAAGCAAGTTATGCTGCCGACCATAACTTATGCGTCTATTATTTGGTGGCCTGAACGACCGGACTGTCGCCTGAAAAGTCGCCTAGTAACGATCCAACGCTCGGCTTTACTTGCACTAACGGGCGCGTATCGAACGACTAGGACGGCGGCGCTGCAGGTCCTTATGCACGCTCCCCCAATCGAGATGGAGCTGCGTCTCCTAAACAAGGAGTTCGCGCTCCTACGATTGCGGCGTAAAATCACGTGGGAGGGAAAAGAAATAGACCCTACTCAGGTGGCTCTGCCGATGGAAAAGTGGATATCCCACCCGGCTAAGGCCCTACACGTACGGAAGGTGGTTTGTCTGTCGGTAGCCGAGGCCCGAGAGATGGCAAGACGTCCGGGTGTACACGTTTATACGGACGGTGCCTACTCGCCCAATTCCGCTGGTTCGGCGTACGTGGCATTCGGAAAGGGAACCTCCATTGTCGCCACAGGCAGATTTCGGGTGCTGGACGCCACGAGTGCATACTGTACAGAGGTCGTCGCACTCACGGAGGCCCTACAGTTTCTGAGAACATACAACTCAGACCGACCCGCATACATATATACAGATTGCCTATCAGTTATACAAGCATTGGCCAACCCGCAGTGCTTAGACCCTCGCATCGTGCGCAATGCGCGAGATTATTGCGGAAATCTCGCTGACCAGATCCTTCCGAATTTCTCACGTCCCCGGGCACAGAGGAATTTTTGGTAACGAGCTCGCTGATTTCCTAGCGTCGCGAGCGTGCCGCATAGGCATCGTTCGTCAAGCCCACCTTTCCGTACGTCAGGTGAAATCGCGCCTCCGGCGTTGGCTAATTGACCTCTGGAATTCAGAGTGGCGCCAATTCCACGCAGACACTGAACTTGCCAGATGGGTTCCCGATGTAACAAACATTCCGTCATATTTACCATCCAATAGACACCTCACTACACTATTAACGGGACACGGCCGCTTTCCTCATTATTTTCACCGCTTTGGTTTGATGAGGGAGCCGCTCTGCCCCTGTGGCAAGATATGTCCATCAATAGAGCATTACTATGGAGAATGCAAAATTACCGCCTCAATCATAGACTGCGTGCAGCCTCGTGAAGCCCTACTGAGTAGAGATCGTGGTGTAATTCTTCGAAGTACAAAAAACCGGGCATTGCTCACTCTGGTAGTCACAAATATCAGTGCACAGATCCCAGACATGACACGTTGAAGCGTATATAAACACTCAAACATCACTCACATCAGAGACCCGGTCGGAGATCATTTGTCACGTTCGCGCGCAGGCCTTTGGGCCGAATATGGCGGGGACATCACCCCTGCCTGCGCGCAGCGGGCAATGGTCGACGGCGGGTCAGACGGTCGGACCGTACTTGGTGATGTGTCCCAGAGAAATGAAGAATTCGACCGAACAACCAGAACTTCTACCTCGGACAACCGCCAGCATCAGCAATTTTGAACTCTGCGAAATCCAATGGACTCGCCTACTGCATCATACGGCCGGCATGAAACCAGGTGTCACATGGACAATACGCATGCGGCTGACAAATGTTCGCTAGGCTCAATTCGTACGTCCAGGTCAATCATCCTGTTTTTTTTTTTCCTTTTTTTTTGGACCCCTGATGTGTCCCACCCCACTGTCTCCTGTCTTTCATTCTTGTACACATTATTCACATTGGCATGTTGAAGACCACAAATTAAAATAACGCAGGTTTCTGTGCTCGCTGACCCAACGCCTTGGGACACCACAGCGTTATAGTTTGCCCCTACATTTTCTTTTCTAATTGGCTTTATTACTAAATTTGCGTTTTGGGTATATTGAACCCCTCTTCATTTATATTTTATTGGCTTTAAACCTGGTATGCTTAGGCAGGGACAGGTTTTTTCCCAAATAATTATTTTAAATTTTTCTTTTGATCGTAGCTGGGAATGAAGTTTACCGGGGCATACGACAACGTTAATCAGGAAATTTTGTGGGATATATTGAAAGGAATGGGCATGGGCGACGACAGTATACAGCTTTTGAGGGAGATATACCGAGAAAATACAGTTTGCATAGAGTGGGAAGGAATGCGTAGCAAAGAGAACGTTGAGGTTAGCAAGGGTCTGAGACAGGGATGTCCTTTGTCCCCGCTGTTATTCATGCTGTACATGGTGAGTATGGAAAAAGCGCTAGAAGGTAGCAACATTGGTTTTAATCTGTCACACAAACAGGGCGGCATGATGATTGAGCAGAAGCTTCCAGGTTTATTTTATGCGGACGATATCGTCTTATTTGCGGACAGTCGAGATGATATACAGCAGCTGGCGAATATATGCGGAAGGGAAGGTGAAGCTCTTGGACTAGGATTCAGTGTAACGAAGTGTGGATTGATGGTATTCAATGATCCCTGTGATCAGACGGTGTCCATACAAGGCCAAGAAATACCGAGGGTAAGTGAATACAAGTACCTTGGAGTATGGGTAAATGAGAGTGATAGATACATGGAGGTACAGGAAAAAGCCTCGGCAGCAAAAGGAAAGAGGAATGCGGCAATAATGAAGCACAGAGCGTTGTGGGGATACAATAGGTATGAGGTGCTTCGAGGTCTGTGGAAGGGTGTAATGGTTCCAGGGCTTACTTTTGGGAACTCAGTGGTGTGCATGAGGGCAGAGGTGCAATCGGGAATGGATGTAAATCAAAGGACTGTGGGACGCCTCGCGTTGGGTGCTCACGGGAAGACGACAAACGAGGCTGTAAAGGGCGATATGGGGTGGGCAGGTTTTGAGGCGAGGGAAGCGCAGAGCAAAATAAGGTTCGAAGAAAGGCTAAGAAATATGAAGGAGAGTAGATGGGCAGAGAAGGTGTTCCGTTATTTGTATAGGAAGAGCGTGGACACACAGTGGAGAAAAAGAACTAGAAGACTCACTAGTAAATATACGGCTGGTATTGTAAGCCATATGTCAACAAAGAGCGTTAAGGGAAAAGTCAGGGAGGCAGAGAGGATTTACTGGATGGCAGCTATGGAGAAAAAACCGGCTTTGAGTAACTACCGAAAGGGCAAAAATGAAATAAGGAGGGAGGCATTTTACGATAATTCAAGGGGAAGCGCTTTACTGTTTGAAGCGAGATCGGGTTGCCTTAGAACGCGTAGTTATAAAGCAAGGTTCAGTAAAGAAGAAGAACAATGCACATGCTGCGGGAAAGATAAGGAAACGGCGGAGCATGTTCTGATTGAATGTGGAGATATCCACCCAGGTGTACGTTTGGGCACGAGCCTACAGGAAGCCTTGGGTTTTAGGGACAACAATGGAAAGCTGAACACACCCGCGATTGAAATAAGTAAGAGACGGTTAGAGTATTGGTGGCAGAAAATTAGAGAGAAAGGACAAAAATAAATATTGGAAAAATAAAATATGGACAGTGTGCCGTAAATGGCAGAGAACTTATGCTGAAAATTTACCTTTTTTCCATTAAGATAGAATTTATCGAAGTAGAGGCATTAGGCCAACATCAAAAAGAAAAAAAGGTTTTTTTTTTGTCGAGCCTGGTGGCATACTTGTCACCACCCCGTTATAAAGGGGACGCTCATAGCATCCATCCATCCATCCATGAGCGTTGGTTGATGCATGGAAATGCATGAGTTACCGCCGGTTCGAAAAGAGTTTCATCACGCATTGAGTAAATGTGGCGGGTATCTTGAATCATTTTATTTCATGTGACTTTGAGAATGTTCTTTTGCTTTCAGTTGACATTTGAGGGCATTATGTTTTAAATAGAACTGCAAATCAGATACCAAAACATGTACAGTAAAAGCTCGTTAATTCGACACCTGTTAATTCTGAAATTCGGATAATTCGACGGCTCTATTGGTCCCGGCCGAAGTGCATGTTAATTTATGGGGCCGAACCTTCGTTATTTCGTCGGAATTCGGCTCCTCACCGCTTAATTCGGACAAATGCTGACGACTGCTGCTACACAAAAGTGTGATTAAGCAGCGCTGGCACCACTGGAGTGAAACCTAAACCTGGGTGGCATTGCCATCATCATCAACTAGTGGGGGCGATCGCAGCGTCACCGAACGTCGACGTCTTCTTTCTTCTCCACTCAGCGCCTCCGACGCCAATTTCACTTATGTTGTCGTCACAGAACACGTACCAGTTGTCGTGTCGGAACCATCTCTTCTTGCAGAGTTCTCTTTTTCTTCCATTGTGACCGTATTTGCATGCCACCACCATCGTGCGCTACAGTGATGGCAACGCCGAAAATGCGGCAAGGTCCACCGACCGAGTCCACCGACGATGACTGCCCGACTTTCGATGCTGTCCTTCCCACAGATGTGACCTTTCAGGACTACATCGCGATTGATCATGGTGTCGCCACGAGTGGTCTCCTGACTGACCAAGAGATTAATAATGATGTCACGGGCGCCCATGAATACCACGATTCCGACGAAAAATCATGCGAGGAGATACAGCCGCGACCTCATCGGACCTCACGGAAGTCTCGGAGGCGCTGTTAATATTAGAGGACGCTTGCCTGAACACTCCCGACATCTTGCGTGCTGTTGGCCATTTGGAACAGTTAAGAAAAATTGTGATGTCAGCCGGAATCTGCGCGAAAACGCAGACGACAATTACAAAATACTTCAACAAATAAAGGTATGCTTCTGCAGCTTGATTTTAAATGTTGTTTTCCCTGTTCATTCGTTAACTCGGCATTCGATTAATTCGGACAATTTTTCCGGTCCCGTGAAATCCGAATTAACAAGCTTTTACTGTATCAGCGTGTAAAACAAGAAAGAACGATGACAGAGATAGGTTGTAAAAAGTGATGGCCCTCCAAATGTTTATTTAACTCATGATACCGGCTATACGTGTATACAATGGTAGACTTGTCGCACATTCAGCTGGATTGAATTTACTGTCTGGACAAGAAAGTGCAAGAACTTTGACATTTCATACTGGCCGCGGCATCCAGCGCGCATAGAAAACAACCAAATACAGATAATATTGCGCATAAATACTTTCGTCTCAATTGTTAAATGTAGATTGATTAATTGATCATCCCAAAACCACCATATGATTATGAGAGACGCCGTAGTGAAGGGCTCCGGGAATTTCGACCACCTGGGGTTCTTCAACGTGCACCCAAATCTGAGCACACAGGCCTACAACATTTCTGCCTCCATCGGAAATGCAGCCGCCGCACCCGGGATTTGATCCCGCGACCTGCGGGTCAGCAGCCGAGTACCTTAGCCACTAGACCACCACGGCAGGGCAAATGGCAAATGTAGATCGCAGGTACATGAATAATCAATAAAAAAACTCTCTGCAACTGTTTTGAAGCGAAACAGCAAACAACTTTACCTGCAAGACTGCAGCGTTTGCTCTTTTGGAAAGCAGAATAACGTCTGCAACTTCATGGTTCAGCTTGGCTTTTAATTCAGCATTATTCCTTGCCATGGTTTGGCATTTCCAGTGCGATGATTTTTGGGAAGTCATCACACGGCGCATTTTCTGGCTAGTTATAGTTGTTTGCGCGGTCAATGAGCGTTGGTCGATCTTTTCTTTTTTACTATGTCGCCAGGTCCAGTTTCAGGTGGTTCTGTGCATAAAGTCTGAGGATGGTCCCGAAGTTGTGTTTGCGGATGGTATTGATGACATATGTCGCTCGATGTCAAGCTCTGCTGCGCGCCGGGGCTGAACCTGTGTTCTTCCTGCATTAAAAAATTGTGTTCTGTTATACGCCTTTCCTTGAAATTTGTTTTTATTGGTCCAATTTGTATGCAAGAGCCGTGGGGAGACGTCAAGCATTAAACATTTTTAGTCACTTTTTCTCTTTGGGCCCGGTCCATGTTCCTGAACATTTGAACGTCTCAAGGTGCGGCGGACTTTTGCCACGGGCGGCACCACGTACTTTGG
Source organism: Rhipicephalus annulatus (assembly GCA_013436015.1). NCBI lineage: Eukaryota > Metazoa > Arthropoda > Arachnida > Ixodida > Ixodidae > Rhipicephalus > Rhipicephalus annulatus. The sequence continues at coordinate 15,293 of WOVY01005954.1, read as the reverse complement.
CTAGTGTGGAAACACTGACGGCACAGCATTCACTTTCAGTCTTTTTATCTTTAGTCCCAGCTTATAGTCGGTTGGAGCAAAGTGCACACTGCACACCTTAGACCTGTCATATGGGATCCAAACTTCATTGCCAGCACCTTGAAAGGAAGAAGATGAACATTCAGTTAAATATTGTGAATGAAATACAAATTTTTTTGTTCTTTTCTAAGGAGTATATTATGCAATTAGAAGTTTATACCATGGTGGCAAAGTGAATAAAACACAGTTATGACGTGAGCCGATGACTTCACCTTGTAACCATGTGACACACGTAACTGGCTGAGATACATTAGCACTAAACAGAACGGACGACCACAAGAAAGAAGACAAGGACACTCGATACTCACAACTTTTCATTAGGAGAAAAGTTTTCACGTATATGTCCTTTTGTCATGCCTGCACGTAGACGGGTAAACTAACACGTTAATATCAGACGTGGTAGCACAAAAATTCAAGTTTGAGGTCGAACTAACTAAGCGACAGGGGATAACTATTCACTTATGCAACAATCTCTGCTCTTTTTGGTAATGTAATTAAACTACCAAAGCAATCTCGAAGAAGCTGCTTCTTCCCACAGTGGGTGTGTTTGAAAACCTAGTTGCATAACCACATGTAGTGACATGGCTTCCATATGTGCACTCTTGTCACCTTTTCTTTTTTTTTGCTAATAAAAATTGTTAGTATAGCACATCGTTATTTGTTTTCTTGAGGTTGTTGGTTCATTTTTTTGCGCTAATATGCGTCTCTGTCTGTCATGCACCACCAACCAGCCCAGCAAATCACTCTTTTAAAGACACGTAGTCATTTACAACCCATATTACATTTTCAGCATGCCAGACAACGCCTAATTGAGCAGACTTACCCTTTCTAGAAATCACGTTGATCCATTTTTTCACCAACCTCGATCACTGGAAACTCGTATAAAGTCAAATCATAAGTCTTCCTTTGCCTTGATTTGCAGAAAGGTACGCAGCACACACTATGGTGATGGTTCATTTGCACCAAGAAACCTCGCTTCGTTGGTGCACAAACTGCACCTACCTGCACGCTTCTATCGCAGCTCAGCACGAGGAGACGGTAGCAAAAGATATTTATTATACTTTTAAGTTTATTTAGGAAGAGGCTTTTATTCATTTTTTTCCAATCGTCCAGAGTGTATGCACGCGTGAACATTGCTGCTTTTCTCCCAGTGTCGCGCGAGTAGACGAAAAAAAAAAAAAGCGCGGCGGCCCATGTTTTCGCCGTCATCAACCGGTGCGAAGGGGGTAAGTTGCAGCGCCACAAAGTGCATAGCGGCAGTGATTAGCGGCAGGTGCCAGTACCAGAAAGGGCGTGCTGGCGCTTCGCTCACTGGGCAGGTCAGTAGAATACAGTAGGTCGTGGTATGGATCCGTACCACGACCTGCTCTATAAACTTCCGTCCTGCTCATGCCACCAATACCCATGTCGCCAGGTTAAACTCTAGGGCCAGGTTTGCTTTTGCTTGTTTAATTTGTTTAGTTCTCAAAAGCGCCGCAGCACGCCATGGCGCCACAACTGACCCTCATCGCTGCAGCTGTCTAAGCGCTTTCCTGTGCGGTGCGTGCGTTGACTCATTTTTGTGCCATTTAAAGGTTAGCGTTCATCAGCATATCTGTTCAAGACTCGAGAGCGTTAGGGTACGACAGGCACAGCCCAGGTACACCATTCACATAATAAGTGTACTGCTTACTTCCATTCTGCAAGTCGAGCAGCAGGTGATCAACTGGAATATCGAATTTCCCCTCACTTAGATTCGACAGTCCTAATGCTAAAAGCTCGTGGATTAGAACAGAGACAATTTAAAGTGATTTAGCCAGTTAGAACGGATGGTATTGACTGATACTCGCGTTTCTAGAAAACATTATTGCGTTAACAGAAATGGAGCGCAACAAAAGCTGTTGTCACTTAATGCGCTGTATTTTTCTGCTCCAGAGATATAAGCTTGGTGAAATGGCCGGTGAGACACACACGGAAACCCCCGCGGCGCTCGAACAGTGATGCAACGAACTGCTGCAGGTGCGAGAAATCACTGTAACAACATTGCGGTAATCCACCGGTTCTATCGCGCGCTTCCATCGATCGTTAGACATTCGCCAGACGATGGCACAACTACTCCTTTCTATTGTTATCAGTGAACGGTATCACTGAAGGACGCTATGCAGGGCATGAAAACTTACACGGGTCATCGCAAGTGTTTTTAGTACCGTATGCGCCCTTATTGCATCGCAGAAACGCACTGATTTCAGGTTGCAACTCGTTACAAGATCGCTGTTTTGCCCACGGACGAATTATTTCAGCAACTTGGAGAGAGCGGTTAGGTGGGGCGCACTGCGCAAAACAAACTGGTGGTGTGTCGCATATTGCTCGCGTTCGCCTGCGCTTAGACCAGGACACAAAGCGCTCACGCAGATTGAGTTCCTGTAATAAACATCCTGGAGCCAACCACTATGGTGCTTCTCACAGCTAGAATGTTGCTTCGATTCGTTATTCACTCTGTGGGTTGCTCGATCAGCGAAATTGCAGAAACGCGCGCACGAGTGCACCACTATGGCAGCACGTCGTCTGCTATGCGGTTAAGTCGTGGCGGCACCTCGCGGTATCTCCGGTCCCTACGCGCCAATTTTTGGGCCCACACGCCTTCATAAGGGTGGCGCCAATGAGCAGGTCGTAAGTTTATAGAGCAGGTCGTGATCCGTAAGAAGGTATGGCTTTTGGAGAAAGGTGGTCAGGCAACCTGAGGTTCTCGGCAGCGTTAAACCTGGTTCTCTGGGCATATTTTTCTAACGTGTGGCGTGTTGTGAATTTTGGGCAACAGGCGGTCAGTCAACCTCAGGTTCTCTCGGCGTGTGGCGTGTGCAACGTTAATATGGTGGCTGGAATCCATAGCCACCACAACGTTACTAGATCCTGCCGCGATCGCGAGCTGTACTCATTTGTGTTGTGCTGCACGTGTGCTGGTCTCGGTGTCCTTACACGAGCAATGCGATTGTGCTTGACGAACGCGGATGGTGTTTGCAGCGCTTGAACTTGCACTATAGTTCCTTGCACTAGGACCCTACTTGCACTGTCACTGCGTGCTTCAGCGTAATTTTTGTGATTGCTAATATTTGATTTTTTGTGTGTGTGAGGTGGCAGCGTTCGTTCTACAAATTTTACTGAGCGTGAAAGTATGCTTTTCACTGTGCTTGATCGGCAACTTGCTTTGACTGTTTTGCCACTTGCTCATTGAATGTATCAAATAATGAGTGGCATTACTGCTGTTGTATTGGTCAGCGAGGCCGACTTTCTCTGTCGGCTAAGCCATGCAAGTGTTATACTATGTAATTTGCACAATCGTGCACAAATGCAGAAGTGAGTCGTTCATGCTTGAGAAGTCCGAATCAAATTGAAAGACCCTGTATGGCACTACTCAAGCTTCATACAGCTGCACGATCGATATTTGTACATAAACAAGTGTTCGACGCCTGGGTATGTAGTACGTGTGGTTTGCACCCCGTAGGTTTTCCTGCCCACGCGTGTCTTATTTTCCGGCGTGAAATGGCACCCTTGTAAGCAAATGACAAACTAGCATCAATCATTTTTGAAGATTAAAAAAAACAAATAGCCACCTGTTTTCTTTTTTCTGTAATTTGAAAGTTAGCGAACATCTAGAGTGGAAAAAAAAACTTCATCCATGTAGGAGAACCGCAAAAAAGCACTGAGAAAGTGGTGTCTTCTTTTAATGTATAAAAATGTTGTACAATAACATAATTTACCGTTTGAGACTTACGTGTATCATTGAACGAAAATGACTGTGGTGTATTTAGCAAAACGGACGAATGTTGTACGCACAGATGTATGTTCAACAGTCACATATGTTTTATATTACCAGTTGTTTACATTTGCACAGTGATGCCAGCAGCAATATGAGTGCTAGCAATATCAGACGTGGTAAGCTGATATGAAGCGCTTGTGTTCTCAAGGATGGTAGCCCCGGACACTGCTACATAAATCTACCAAAGTGTATGGTGCTTAACTACAATTGACGTGAACTGGTCGTGACGGCTGCTTCATAGGAGTGCATCTGTAATTTTTATAAAGTTCTATAGTTAGCATGCAATTGACATTGTGCCTGAGTAGTGTCTATTTCCACAGCAGGGTTGAGACCTGGTGTGGCTATGTGGTAAAATACTTGATTGCCACGCAGAAGGTTTGGTTTTCATTCCTGCCGGGGCCCTGATTTATATTCATTACATTTATAAGGTCAACACTGACTTTTTCCTGGATGTTGTCGTGTTAAAATGACCAAAATTATTTCTTGCCGTTCTTGAGTAGACAAACTGTCAATCACCTGGGGCACATAGCCGCATACCTGCCAGATGTGTGCCACTCATCTGGAAGAAACGGTTTGACAACATACGAAACGGGATCGTGGCATTATTCATGACCTGATGGGCAATCGTATTCGTCAAACGTTCTTACCCTCCCATACTAATTTGGTTTACCCAAAGCTAAGGGTGTGATCACGAGGGCGACAATTCGCGCGCGGCGGGAATGGGTCCGAGGGTGGCTCCGGGACCTCGATACACGCATGGTGCGGTTCCTGGGACGACTCCGGGATCGGGACCGGGATCGGCTGCCATCGGATCGATCGTCTGTAGAAGGCATCGAGGCTTGGTCGTCGTCAGTGGTTGCGTTGAGCTCTTTCATTGCTTCGTAACTGTTGTGTCGCGTCGAGTGTGCTCACTCCCATCGTCGTCAGCGCACCACGTATGGAATGTGGTAGCGTTCTTCACATTCTTTGTCGGCAGTGAGGATGGCTCCTCCGCAAAGCTTGCATGTTGGTGTGCAGCGGTGTTCTTTTTCGGGGTTCGGCACGCTGCAGCCTCTGTAGATAACGTCTCCAGGATTCGGGCACACGTCCGCTCGATGGCCGAGCCGACCGCAGGCGTAGAAAATATCTATCTGTCTACGTTATAGTGTACATTGAAGTAGCACCAATCCGTATCGCACGAAATTGGGCACGTAGTGTCCATCGAAGGCCACGATCACTGCGGTGGTACTTCCGATGCACTTGGCAGCCAAAGCTAGTGGATTGCGGTCATTGACAATCTTCGCATCAATGTCCGCCGAACCGTCTTGCACGGGAATCTCTCGAATGACGCCTCTGCATGTAGAATGTGGTGCCGCTTCGTAGGCACTAACTTCATACGTCTTGTCAGCGATGTGGATTTCTTTAACGCGCGCGTAGCGATTAGCATTTTCTCTATTTGGCGTGCTTGCTACTAAGATACTCTGTTTAATGTTGGGGCAGAGCGTGTCCGCTTGCTGTTCCGATTGGCTGATACCTGCCGAAGTCGAAATGGCTTCAGCGATTGTCGTTGGGCCAAACCTAGCGATGTTAAGACCCCCTCTGGGCCTAATGATAATGCGGAGGTTGTTCTTTGGGAATTGAGGCATTAGGCTTGCTCGAATATTTTTGTTCTTCACATTTTCTCTTTTGCGGGGCTTGTGCTCGTTGCGTTTCAAAGCACTATATGACGGCACACGTTTGGAGCCTTCATTTTGGGCTCGGCGACATGAGGCGGTCCGGCAGCCTTGGTCTAGCGTGATTTCCTTAGGATCAATGTCTTCCCCTGTCACTTGGTACTCCATCGCTCAGCGAGACAGTACAGCTACAGGGCGCGCGAGCGAGCACGCGCCACGTTGGAGCAAAGAAGACACTCGTCAGGGCTATAGCTGTCGGCGGGCGAGCGACCATGGCGAAGGCGAAATAAAATGCATTAAGCAAGCACTCAATGCGCCCAAATCGTGTCGGCAGAGTCCTTGTGACTTCTGGAAGTCGTTGCACGTTGAAATCGCAAAGTGGCGTCATGAAAACGTTGAATAAAGCAGGAGCCAAGTCAAGTCAAAATCCTTGGCGATGTGGCGCATACCCACGCTGGGGGATTGGCCAAGAACCGGATAGTTTTCATAAATTTCCTCTTTATTAACAGATTAAAACTAATCCATTGACCAGAAATAAAAGAAATATGCAACAAGACGAATTTGATGGTTGAATTGTAATCAATCTATAGTGTAAAGCAATAAAGTGTCGTATTTGATTTAATATGAATTTGGAAATTTCAAAATCTACCGATCAACGATTTCAACACTTAAACCTCTTTGAACTTTTGACGAACTCCTGCAAGGCGTCAACCATCTTCCCGTCGCTGTAGCCTAGACACAAAGACCCGAAAGAAAGCACATTTTCAGCATTTAAATCTATTCCGAGGAGGCGGCAAACGGTACCTAAAGTGTTTTTACAGAGAATCTAATACAATAAATGAGAGAATGTTCAGTTGACTCATTTACTCCACAAACAGGACAATGAGGGGAGGTTGCCAGACCAGCTCTGTGTAAATATAAATTCAGCTGTGGAATTTGACAGCGCAGTCTAGTGATTGCGACTTCCGTTTCTCGCGTTTGACATATTTTACTATTCCAATGGTATAACAAGTGCTTGAACTCTGGTGGGGCTGTTAGTGAAGGTGTAGAAAATTCCTCTAACAGTAATTTCCTTTTTAATCTGGCGCCTATCAAGAATTTTGATGCCGGTAATACATCAATAACAGGCCAATTTAAAGATGACTTGGCCAACGCATCTGCATTTTCATTCATATTGTTACGCACAAAGAGGACCAGGACGTATACGGCTGAAGGGGACCGTTTATTTTGGTCGCGAAGAGAAGCGCTGGAGCGGCCAACAGGTTGATGATCGCAGTGTCGTCGTGTTCTTTCTTCCTTCAGCTTGGGGCAGCCAACATGTTCACCCATCTTCGTTTTCTTCCCAGGCATGCGTAATAATATAAATGCCCTTATGTCCAGGAACCCAGACCAGTTTGATGAGATTGAGATGCGAGGGAACTAATGCTTCTAAAACATTCTGAGCATGCGAGTCCTCATCTGCAGTAAGGGAGGCATATACTGATAGTGAATCTGTTAATATTATTGCGGTTCTTACTGAAGGAGTTATTTTACGGAGAGCTAGAATTATCGCGAAAAATTCTGCTTCAAATATGGGCACAAAATCGGGAAGGCGAAGCGAAAAGGACCAGTCTAGAGCAGGAGAAAAAATACCAATTCCACATTTTTCTTTCCTTTTTGACGCATCAGTTGCTATGACTGCTTGTATTGGCGGCGTTCCAGGGAATCTCTTAGTATAGCTTCTAAAAATCTGAGCGGCATCAATTTAGAATTTTTCGGAAATATAGAAAGGGGTAGAGCAACAGTTTATTGGGCCTAACAGCACCGAGACAGCAACCAGCGGTTTTAGCAGCAGCTGCAGCAGCACGAGCCTCCGCCACAACAAACGTCTTCTTCGTCGTTCTTAGAGCCCGTATTTGTCACTATATTGACTCCCCGGTGCGAAAGGAGCCATCCTGGCGACCTATGGCACAGACAGGACTGGTGGGTCGTAGTGAGGTTTTAGACGCTCGACGTGCACAGTCTCGCGCCCGCGGCGCCGTTGATCTGTAGGTGGCTGAATAGGTTCAACTATATAGTTGACTGGTGAAGTCTGGCGCAGGATCCCGTACGGACTGTCATACTTGGGTATGAACTTTGAGCAAAGGCCTGGGGAAGACGATGGCACTGCGGAGCCACACGATTGCCCCAGGCGCGTATGACGAAGGGGATAAGCGTCGGTCATGCGAGTGCTTCTGGCGCGCCTGATCGTGCGTTGTTAGCGTACGTGCTAGCTGCCGACATTCTTCGGCATATGTGGGGGCTTCGGCCAATGTTGTCGATTCTGAGGGGTCTGCGCGATACAGAAGGATAGTGTCCAAGAACGATGAAGGTTCCCGACCATAAAGAAGGACGAATGGGGAGAATCCAGTTGTCGATTGAATTGCGCTATTGTAAGCGTAAGTAACGAATGGCAGTATGTGGTCCCAGTTCATATGGTCATCAGAAACATACATGGAGAGCATGTCACCCAGCGTGCGATTAAATTGCTCGGTCATCCCGTTGGTTTGGGGGTGGTATGCGGTCGTTGTTCGGTGCACGATGTTACAGTCGCGTAGGAGGGCTCCTACAGCTTCCGACAAGAAAGAACGCCCACGGTCACTGAGAAGCTCGCGGGGTGCACCATGCCGAAGGACGAGGTTGTGCAGAATGAACAGGCCGACTTCACGCGAAGTGGCCTCGGGAAGCGCCGAAGTTTCGGCGTAACGCGTAAGGTGGTCCACGGCTACGATGACTCGGGAAAATAGCGGCTTGAAAGAAGGTCCTTCAGACGTCCGCGCTTCACACAGGGGCAGTTCACACATCGTCGACAACTCTAGTTCGGCACACGCACAGTGAACGACGGCATGATGAGCGCAGAGGAGGTCCCAGCCTAAGATGATATCGTGTGAACATGGGGAAAACACAGTGAATTCGACTACATAAAAATATTATGGATGAACAGTGAAGCTATGCACGCCGCAGAAGGTTGGATGTGATACGCAGTGGCCGTGCGGAGAGAAACATCGGAAAGCGGCCGCGTAAGCTTCTTCAACTTGCGGCACAGTTCACCACTTAACAGAGACACGGCAGCACCAGTATCAACGAGCGCTTTTGCAGGTACACCATCAATATGCACAGCTATTTCATTAGCAGGTAAAAACGGATGCCTTGAAGGTTTCGATATATACGCAGCTCCAGTAGCCTCGGGAACTGCGATGGTCAGTTTTCCGTTTGGGCGGGTGGTGATCGAGGAAGCATCGGAGAAATAGAGCGGCGCCGTGGTGAGGGCGACTGATTTCTGTCGAAGCCTTGGCAACGTGGCGGCGACTGATACGACGTGGGGTGGAACGAAGACGGCTGTGGTGGCTCTGGACGATAGGAGTCGTAAGTCGCCTCACCAGCAGTTGGGTTGTAATCCAGACGACGGCAGTAGCGTGCTACTTGACCAGGAAGCTGGTAGAAATAGCAAATTGGCCTATTGTCTGGAGTGCGCCAAGGGTTTGTTGATGGTGGTGTGGGGTGGTGAACCGGGGGTGGGGGGCGACGGGTAGGAGGACTTGCTGCGTAAAGGGGACGGGGCTGTCTAGCAAGATCCATGACGGTTGGTAGCGACGGCGGCGATCATCTGGCGGCCTCAGCGTAAGTGAGAGGGGCGGAGATAGGTGGAGGATTGTACGCGGGAGACAGGGCGTCAGAAACTTGCTCTTCGATTGCCTTGCGGAGCGTTGGGGTCAGCATGTGCTCACTGGTCGGGAAGTACGGCACAAGAGACAATTGGCGCGAAACTTCTTCTCGGACAAACTGCTGGATTTGCTGCATTAACGTGGTTTGTTCGGAAGAAACAGCGCCAATGGTTAACCCAGATGTAGAGGTCGTCTCGAGGGTTGGACGTCGAGTAGAAATCCGCTCTCTCCGCAGCTCGTCTAAACTCTGACAGTGCTGAGTAAGCTGGGCGATGGTTAGCGGGTCTTTCGCAACGAGCATGTGAAAGGCATCGTCCTCGATACCTTTCACGATGTGCCGTATTTTGTCAGTGTCAGACATTTCTGAATCGATACGACGGCAGAGGTCCAAAACATCCTCAATATACGAGGTAAAGGTCTCACCTGAGCACTGTGCGCGGCAGCGCAGGCGCTGTTCGGCGCGGAGCTTGCGAACAGTGGGTCGGCAAAAAACTTCTGCGAAGCGCGTCTTGAAGGTAGGTCAAGAGGGTATTTCAGCTTTGTGGTTGTTAAACCACAGTTCTGCCACACCCGCGAGATAGAAATTGAGGTAAGCGAGCTTGTCTCTGTCATCCCACGTATTGTGGGCGCTTACCACTTTATACTGTGACAGACAGCCAGTCTTCGGCGTTTTGGTCGTTGGTCGCGTTGAAAATCACTGGATCTCGCTGTCATGGCATTCCGGAACAGGTGACAGATGAGATTATCACTGCAGGGGGCTGGGTCATGTTGTCAGGCATTGGCGAGGCGAGGGGCTGAGGTATAGTCCGGGAACGGAGCTCCAGTTTGAGACAATTACGTAGGTGGCTAGATAGATAGACCATTGTAGTCAATTTCTCCTTATTAGTCATTTGAACGCTGCATGGTGGGAAATTTTTGTTATGAGCGTGATGCAGCTAAACACTCAATTTCTCGTTTTCTTCAATGAAGGTATTTTTTTCAGCATTGTACGAGCAGGCCAAATTCTATGTGCAGACTCCTATTTTAGAACAACTAAAGCATCCTGTGAAAATAGTCCACTTTTCTGCATCCACTGTTGCTCACAATCCCATCTCCCCCTCCCCGCCTACACATTTTAGATACTAGACATACAACTGGCAGATGACTGTTTTTTTTTCAGCAGCAGCTTCCTACAATAACAGCGCTAAGAAAAAAGACATACACTCAGGTGTTTTCAGTTTTACAAGTGGCATACTACAGAAGAATGCCCACCAAGTCTTAGTGTTGCATGCTCAGTTCATTTATACTTCTCATTATGCCTTTCTTGAGAATACTGAATATATGAAATTATCTGTAATAACGGTTCACTTCTGAAAGCTGTGTTGTCAGATGCATTGACCTACAAGTGAAGGATGTGCTTTAATTTCATTGTGCTTTACATACCTGCAGATAGCAGCAGAAGGTGCACTGTCATACAGTGAAAGGCTGATGCATCTTTTCTCAAATAGATTTATCGTTGTTCTCTCTTTGAAGAGTTACCAGTGCACCTGAATAGCACTGGGTTTGGTGGATCACAATCATGTATAGCTGTTTCCAATTCTGCCCTTATTTTACAGCTTGAAATACTAAGAGCAAGACTATAACTTGTGTTCCACTCATTACCTTATTGCTTTGCCACTTCACTTTTTTTAGTTCATTAAATACAAAGCATTTCTTAGCAAACTTCGGCGACTTTTACCGTATTTATCTATTTAGCCGCCTAGGACTCTTAGCTCTCCTGGGTGTTTTGATAGTGGTATCAATACCGAAGTTGGTAAGGTGTAACATGACTGTATGATGAGCATAAGTGATAGTCATACTATGAAAATCATTATTGTATGTGATGAATGTCTTGATTTACATTCCATGGTCCTTGCTGCTCTTGCGCTGGTTTCGTTCCCATGACATATTGCAAAACTGGTATGTATGACATGACTGCACGGCGAACATTAGCGACTGACCCTAACGACGAAATAATCACATGCATGCCATGTAAACCACGACTACGTGCTGCACTCATAGTGCTCTTTGGTTCTTTTGCTAGCTTCATATACACCAAATTTGGTGTTACGAGACATCGATAGATGATGAAGGTATATGACTGGTACAAACATGATAACATGACGTCATACCACGCTCATGATGCAATTGTGGCCGTTTCGCTAGCTTTACATTTAACAAAATTGGTAATATGTGTCGTGAATGGACAATGAAGCTAAATGACAAGTGCAAACATGCTACTCATGATATGCATGTCATGTAAAACACCTTTTTATGCTATGCTCATAGCGCGCTTGCGGCCGTTTTGCTAGCTCCACATATACCAAATTTGGTATCACAGGACCTGAATAGACGATGAAGGTAAATGACATGTCCAAACATAATAATCGTGACATGGAAGTCGTGTTCGGTATAATTTACATCCACTTTGTGACGTTTTTCTGGATTTAAGCTACAAATCAACCTTCCTCATTCGTGCTTCGCACATCATCGATTCCAAGTGTACGTGCGATCTGCCAATTTCTTCACATTAACAGACTCATTAGCCTATTTCTCATATTATGCATTCACACTTTAACGTCTTAGACCCTCGGTGCATTATGTGGATTCGCACATGTGTGCCGGGAAGCCACATACAATGTGGGTTTAATAGGCCTGGCCTACCTTCGATGCGTCTTTATCCACTATTTCTTTACTGTGATTCCAAATTACAGATTGTCACAAAACGAGCACTCAAAAAAGGGCGCGCCACCGAATTCTCGCGACGAAGCGCCGCAGAGATGCTTCGAGGTCAACAATAAAAAAAGAGAAAACTAGCATCCAAAGACTCCCCGGGCGCGCGTCCCTCTCCCCTCGGAAGCGTAGGTTCGCCGAAGAACATCCTCACATCGGTGGCCGAGCAAGCCCTGGAAAGTTCTCGATGAAAAGGGGTGGGGTGATGCAGGGTTGCGTCATCGATCGCGGACGGCCCTCGAACAGTCTCGTGCTTTCCCCAGCCTTCGCTGCGTATCGCGCTGACGAAATGATGAGAACTTTCTGAAATCTCGCGCGGAAGATATTTAACCGAGCAGCAGAGATGGGAGATCAGGAGAAGAAGGAAGTTAGCGTCAGTGTGCGTCGGGTCATTCCGCCGCGTCTGTCGGTGAAGGTTTTGTCCTCTGTGACAAAGCAGGAGAAGGAATTTCACCCCAGAGTGCGTTGGGTGTTCCGCCTTGTGGGCAAAGCCTTTTGTCTTCCGTGACAAAGGAGGAGAAGAAGAGGATTTCCACCTGAGGAGTGAAGACTCGTGCTACAGGCAGAAGTGTGTGTCTACCGCCAGCAAGCGAAGACGCGTGGCAATGGCTGCGCGTGGGAAGCCGACGTGTTACCGGCGAAGAAGTTTGGTGCCTGGAGAGCGGCCAATTGACGATGCGAGGTTTCCTGGAAAAAAACGTCGGGGGCGGTGGAACGACAAAAACGCTGGACACTGAGTAAGTAATTCTCGAAAGAGTATCATTCAGGCTTTTGTTCCAAGAACTTTGGACTGAATAGGTTTTCTAACTCTTTAGTCTTTAAGTGTCTTGGTTGTTCGATGCATGCGACTGCATTGTAGTGTGTATTGTTGTCTGTGTCCGTTGTTTTGAGTGTGGCTGATTGTACTGTGTAGTACATTGTTTGATTGGTGACATATTGTATTCAACTATTGTCGAGTGTGCATACATGTGTATCGTTTTGATCTGCCATAATTGAGAAAATAATTTTGTTTTGTTTATCAACTCTCGGCTCTGGCTTGTTCTTTGGGCCACAGCCGGTGTCCGCTGGTGCGCCAAACAGGACCACTTCTAAATTGTCGACGCTTTCGTGGTGCTGTTCGAGGGGGCCGATACTTTGGCACTTGGAATTAGCCCGGCGATCGCCTCCCTACTTTACGAGACCCGTGACAATTATGCCGGCGTCCGCGACAGGACCTTTTGGTGCACAGTGTGTCCAAAGTAGGGAGAAAGAGCCTCGAGTTGTTGATAGTGCTATCGGAACAATTTTGTGTGTTGCTCAGTGTTCTCGTTAACGAGTGCAGGAGAGTGTTCCGATAGACTGATTGAGGCAGATACTTTCTACACGCGGCAAGACTTCACTTGCGAGACACAATGGATCTCAAAAAGTTAGTAGCTCTTGGTGAGAAGATGGGTCTTTCTGGCGCCGAGCTACGGAAGTGGGTAAGCCAGAAGGAAGAAAGAGACGGTGGAGAGAGAGAGGTTGGCAGCTGAGAGGGCCAAGGAAGAAAAAGCAGCTGAGTTGGAGAGAGAAAAGTTGGCAGCTGAAAGGGTGAGAGAAGAAAGAGAAGCAAAGGAGTGACAGCTGAAAGAAGAAAGAGAAGCGGAGATGGCTGAAAGGGAACGGCAGCGGCAGCACGAGATGAAACTCGAGCGGCTCCGTTTGCAACAGCGAAGTGAAACTCCGGTCCAAGCTAGAGTAGAAAGCAGCGAACGGGAGGAACATGGCTTCCGCTTGAACCCAAGCAAGCTGGTCGTATCGTTTGGTGAAAGAAAGGACGACCTTGACGCGTACGTTCGGAAATTTGAGACGATTGCGAGGAGGCAGAATTGGCCGGAACGTCAATGGGCAACTGCTTTGAGCACCTGCTTGAGTGGTGAAGCGCTCAGTGTGTACGGTAAGCTGACGCCGACCGATGCAGCCAACTATGCAAAGGTAAAAACTGCTTTACTGAAGTGATTTAGATTTACTGTGGAAGGATTCCGGGAAAGATTTCGGACAGAAAAGCCAGCTGATGGTGAGACGGCTACGCTGTACGCCGCCCGACTTAGCCATTATTTCGACAGATGGATTAAACTTTCGGGGACAGCGCAGGAGTACGATGAGCATAGAGAGCTCCTAATTAGCGAGCAATTTCTTACCAGTTGCCACCCAAGTCTGTCGCTGTACTTGAAAGAGAGGAAGGCTGAGTCGCTTGAAGGCATGCTTCAATATGCCGACCAATTCTTGGAAGCGCAAGGTGGCACAAATTTGGCCAAAGTCAAGAAGAAGTGTCCTGAAGATTCGAAGAAATCGGTACCCCGAACAAAAGAAGCGTGCACCGGAGAGTGTTCCGCGATGTTTTCTGTGTAACCGAGTGGGTCATCGCGCGAACAGCTGTCGTACTAACTTTACGAGCCCTGCGGTAGTAAAATGTTTTAAGTGTGGTCAGACTGGGCACAAAGCAGACGCATGTCGTAACGGAGCGAGTCAACTCACCTGGTATCCTGTGTGCTAGCGGCACCAAAATCCGATGATAATGCCGTCATTGACGGATTCGTTGAGTTGAAAAATGGGGAGAAACTTCCTATTGTGGGTGCTGTAATGACAAAACAGCTAACCGGTGTTACAAAGGGAATGCCAACGCTGCCTGGAAAAGTTGCGGGAAGAAGATTACGGTGTTAAGAGACACCGGTAGCTTCACGGTTATCGTGAAGCTACCGTGACAGTGCTGAGTAAGCTGGGCGATGGTTAGCGGGTCTTTCGCAACGAGCATGTGAAAGGCATCGTCCTCGATACCTTTCACGATGTGCCGTATTTTGTCAGTGTCAGACATTTCTGAATCGATACGACGGCAGAGGTCCAAAACATCCTCAATATACGAGGTAAAGGTCTCACCTGAGCACTGTGCGCGGCAGCGCAGGCGCTGTTCGGCCGCGGAGCTTGCGAACAGTGGGTCGGCAAAAAACTTCTGCGAAGCGCGTCTTGAAGGTAGGTCAAGAGGGTATTTCAGCTTTGTGGTTGTTAAACCACAGTTCTGCACACCCGCGAGATAGAAATTGAGGTAAGCGAGCTTGTCTCTGTCATCCCACGTATTGTGGGCGCTTACCACTTTATTACTGTGACAGACAGCCAGTCTTCGGCGTTTTGGTCGTTGGTCGCGTTGAAAATCACTGGATCTCGCTGTCATGGGCATTCGGAACAGGTGACAGATGAGATTATCACTGCAGGGGGCTGGGTCATGTTGTCAGGCATTGGCGAGGCGAGGGGCTGAGGTATAGTCCGGGAACGGAGCTCCAGTTTGAGACAATTACGTAGGTGGCTAGATAGATAGAC
>WOVY01005953.1:132500-194882 GCA_013436015.1 Rhipicephalus annulatus | reverse complement strand
TTGAATGTGATCATCAGATAGGTCAATATACCTTCTTCTAACAAACTAGGGTACCACTCTTCAATATGCACAAGTAGGCACATTGTATTGGGCGTAAGGGTTTCAAGAAGGCCGACATGCATCTATGCATTGCATTTAAACTTTCCAGCTACATTGGAAATCAAGAGGATCAAGTGCAAATGAGGTAATCTTAGTATACTTTATTTCTATACATACGATGGTGCCAGAACGTGCTCTCGCCAATTCAAAAGCCGAATAAAGTGGTGCATATCACAAGGTCCTGAGCAATATTTACTGTTATCAAAGGGAAAAAATTCACAGTCATTTCTCCACGTGTTGTAACGATAATTTAAGATTCTATACTGGCATGCTTCAAACAAAATTCCTCATGGACTCAAGGTTTAAGATTTGAGTGTTTAAAAAGTGTAAAAAAAGTTTCGTGTCTTCGTATTTGCGAATCAGCTTAAGCCAAGGCCGAAAAAACACGACGGCTAAAAGGAGGCAAGGCGTGAAGACTAAAAAACAAGTCACTGTTTAAGTTGCTTTCTGACAAACATTCTTAGAAAAGGCGCTAAGCTTTCGCAGAGTTATTACGAGGCTATAGCTAAAAAAAAACTTCAAAGCGGCTGCTCCCACGTAATGTACAACGATCGTATGCGTTCAGTGCTTAACATTGTTTTCGTCACTGCGATTGTTCTCTGAAGCCGCATTGCTCTCTTGAGGTAACCGAGGCATTCGGTGCAATAACAAGACCATTTATCACATTTTTTTGACAGCAAAGGATAAACAATGTGGACTAGCGTTACCCTGGCCCGATATAACTTTGGTTGTGTCATTGTACACGCAACAGAAGTTATGTTCTTTCGGTTGTGTCTTTTTGCGAATGGCTCTTTATGACTGATCAATGGGAAGTGGCCTCTCCTACTATTGTTCTAACTGTAGCTCAAATTGGTAAAATATTGTGGTGAAGCTCCACTTCAACACTGTCGAAAATTCTGATAAGTGCAAGGATTCGCTATGTCACCTATAACGCCAAAATTGGGCCCGACTTGCCAAAACTGTTGAGCCCGTGCTGAGCCCCCCCCCCCCCACTTGCCCCAACCCACCATGCGTTGAGCCCCCCCTCTTCAGAAAAGAAGAAAAAAAAGAAGTGCACTGGGTCATGTTACGTCCAGAAAGTCATATCTAGAATTACGTAGCAGAACGTACGCCTAGCTGACGCACATGTCACCTCGTTTTTTTTAATTCGATACGCTTCCAGTATTTCTCTCGTCCGCTCTTGTGCTTGTCATTCGTGTGTGAAAAAGTTTCGGCTGGGCATCGCTAAGTGCGAGTGTAGGTCCCCTTTTAGTGAACTTTCGCGTTCAAGAAGGTGTACATTCAGGCAACGACCTGCGTGACCGACGTATTTATTTTTATATGTTGGTAGAATTCTTTTCACATAAATTGTAGCGTACTGCTTCCGTTGGTGTGTGAGTCAGCGGCATTTCTCTTCTCAAAGCATCCGCCTTTTAAAGAGGGAATACCGCTGACTTCTAACCTTGTATCCCACTATATAGATAAAGCTTTCTTCTTAGTAACAAAAAATCTTTCGTTTTCTCTTGTTCTGTCAAGATCCCCTTACTCAACGTTCCCCATGGGGCCTGTACGGCACTTTTGAATGAATAAATAAAAACCATGTGAACGAACTTTTTTTCCGAAGCCCATTTTCCAAGTCTCAGGTGAGGCGATACTTGTCGTTCTCTCTTTTTCTCTTCATTCCTCTTCTCTCAATGAAGGATAGTGAATCGGACGTGCGTTTGGCTGCCGTTACTGGCGTGCCTTTCCCACATTCTTCTCTGTCTCCCTCTTCTCTCTTGCTTAACCAATTATTGTTTATTTGTCATACTGAGCAGATGTAGTTCGAATTCATCCATGTTTTTGCCTATTCCCAATGTCACCGAAAATGACGAGTAACCTTACAAATGCACAGTACTAAAATTATTCAGCGTTTCCTAGAGAGCCGTAGTTGCATAAGCTTTTCTTCTACACATTAGCATCACTAATCCCCCCTTTCGATCTCATTTTCGCACCACCCACGTTTTCTTGAGCGTACATATACTAAAACGAAAGCACCTGGTTTTGTTTCAGTACAATTTGATTATACATTCGCAATACACTAGATACGAAGATGACCTCTTATCTAGTCCACCTCAGTGAATCAGTGCCTGCGGTGATCGGCAGCTGATCCAAAGGTCGTGGGTTGGATCCCCTACGCGGCGAAAAGGGTGAAGACCCGCGTTAGCGCGATGTCAGAACACCAGGTAGTCAAAATTTTCGGAGCCTTCCACAATGGCACTCATACTATTAATATCACAGTTTTGGGACATAAAGCTCTAAATAAGAATATTGAAGTTCTATCTTCAGGCTGCAGAAGGAGTTGTAAGAAAGAAAGTTTTGACTTGAGGTCATCGTACAATGGTTATTACCATGATATTCAATTCTCCGCTTTTTTCAACTGACTGCTCGTTTGACTTCCCAAGATACTAACTACACGCTTATTAGGCACATAACCAGGTTATTCTTCAGTACTTGTCCATAGTGTGGACTCTTCAAAAATTAGGCAGATCCCATGTACCTGGGAATCGTCATTATTCGAAGCATATGGAGAGAAGGTGACCATGCTGCATTTTTTCATTGAGCGACACATTATGAAATGACGCTAAATATGTGTACAAATGTTGCACGCACAGAGACATGTTGAAGAGTTGCAGATCTTTATATAACCAGTTGTTTGCACTTGCGCAACGATGCCAACTGGGCCTTGTGTATTAGCAACACCAGAAGTTGATATGAAGTGCTGATGCTCGCGAAGATGCTGACCCTGGACACTGCTACATAAACCAACTTCAGCGCATAGCAACTAACCACGATTGACATTATACACATGAAGGCTCTATAAAAAGAGTACATATGTGATGTTTATGAAATCGGATAGGCAGCACTGCAACCCCTATTGGCATTTCAGGAAGATTAGCGTCTTTTTGAAATGTAGTTTCGAGAGCTGGCATAGCTCTGTGGTAAAATGCGTCATTGCCATGCAGAATTATTGGGTTCGAGTCTAGCTGGTGTACCCTGATATTTAGTCTTTACATTCGTCGAGTCGACGCTACCGATGTGATGTCGAGTATTAGTAACGCTCGAGCAATAAAATTGCCCATATGTGTCATATACGTTCCTGGGGACATACTAAGCGTCAATACACCAGTGGCACATATCCGCATACCGGCGGCACATACCCACCCATCGGTATATGCCCCTGTTTGGCGGGAAATGTTTGTCGATGTACGTCACGGAATTGTGACATTATTCATGTCTTGACCAGAACCTCATAACCGTCAAACCACCTACTCTCCCACGCTAATTTAGGATCACGCGAAGTTTAGGGGGTGATCACGAGAGCGCCCAAACGCTAACGTCTAGATAGATAGATAGATAGATAGATAGATAGATAGATAGATAGATAGATAGATAGATAGATAGATAGATAGATAGATAGATAGATAGATAGATAGATAGATAGATAGATAGATAGGAGTCACTCGTTCTATAGGCCAGTCATTGCAGATAATTTTAACTCTTCTGTTGCACTTGCAATGCATAAAGTTTCAGCACTGTCTAAGCAGCTCGAGGCGGCTCAATTGTTCATTCAAAATTTTTAAGTTCACTTATATCCGTCTAGTACTAGAAGCTCTCAGAAGCCAAATCTTGTAGCATTTCAAACTAAAACTGACCCTTCAAACGCAGTTCTTTCAATCAGCGAAGCTGTTGAAGCTCGCCGTAATTCGTCATTCGGAATCAGAAAACTATCACCATCATGAACAAACAAGTGCTCTCTATAATGTCTTCCTCATATTCGTCCTCTTCGGCCTCACTCCCGGAGAAGTGTGCCAATTTTTATGGCGTGGCCTGTAGTAACCCCAATAGTTGAAAGAACGAGGTCACAGTGATACAGAGAGAAGGAAAGGAAGACCTATGAAGAAAGAGAGAGAAATTTCCAGTGAAATAAGAAGTCGTCACCAGGTGGCATTCGAATTTACGCTACCTATACTTATAGGCAAGCATCCGTATCAGTCGGTTGCCTAGGCACGCAAGAAGAGCATATCGTAACCTTAGGTAGTATAGAGTATCAAAAATATGGGAACCTGAAGTAGGCCTGAGAAGGAGAGATGTTATGGTGAAGAGGATGAGGAGAGGAGAGGAGAGAGTAACAAAAAGCTCTGGAATAATAAAAATAAAAGCAGAATCACAGAAACAGAAAGGTGGAAATAAATAAAAAGTAAATAATGAACAGAATGAAGCAAAACAAGCAAGCAAGAAACAAAGAAACAAAGTAAAAATACAGTGAAAGAGAGAGAAAATTGTACGCAAGAGCGGGAAACAAGCTAGAAAGAGGGAGAGAGAGAAAGAATCTGAATAAAGGCGAAGAAAGAATAATATCTATATGGAGTGTTATAGGAAAATAAAGCAATAAATGAAAATAAACAGAGTAGAAAATACGTAGCAAAAGACAGAAGTGGGAATAAAGGAAAAAAGAAACATAAAGTTTGCTGAACTTATCAAAACAGTAAAAGCCAAGGCTGCTCAGGTGCTCATCAGCTCCGCTCTATCTTTAGCATTGCGCCTCCATTGTAGGCTACCCTAATTAATTTTTTTCCTCACCAACTAAACACTGAACGTCTTACCGGGAGAGGCTTGTGAGCTTTTGTGTCGTCGTTATTGTCACGCGTTAGGTATAATGTACCGACCCCAGCAAATGTACCAACGGAGCTGCAGTAAGCGAGAATAAATGTCAATTAACTGAATCATCACATAGAGGCTGAAAGTTGGTCATGCACCTTTGCTAATTTGTGCCTGCATTACCAGTCACCAATCTCGAAATACACTTAACTGATACCATGAGCACAAACATCGGTGCACACTTGCCTTGGTATTTTATCCCCTTCAGTCACAAATTATGATGCGCTGTCAGAAAGGCATCGAATTATATTGGCATCTTTCCGAGGCACCTAGTATTTATTGTTCATTCATTCATTCATTCATTCATTCAGACTTTATTCAAAAGAATTTACAATTGTCTTAAGAGACACAGCCAGAGGCCCCAAAGGTGCCCGACTAGGCTACATCATTGTATTTTAAATAAAACAAAATCAAGAAAAGCGCTGTTTTGAGTGAGTTTTAGAAAATATTGTTATTGAGTGTGTCACTAATTCCCTAAATATTTTGCTACCTTTAGTACTTGGAAAACGAATTCACTATTACACTCGAAATGCAAGCATAGTTTTTTTTTTGGTTGGATTTGCTCAGAGCACAAAAAAAAAAACAAGCTTCACGTTGGTTCTAGAACGCGGCACGTCGAACAATCGACGAGCATAAGTAGTTCATCCTTCGAAGAGATCCCTTGCAGAAATACGCAGCATAATGAAGTTATATAAAGGCGAGTTTTTCACTCGGAAGGCCTACACAAATGTGTAAGCTAACTTTCAAGCTATTTGATGAAACACGTGGTGCGTGACGTGCCGTGTAATTTGGCGTGTACATTTGTACATAGCGTTACTGAAAGGGTTATTGCAAGTAAGGGCTAAGAAGGTGCTTGCTGATCAGTTTGCTTTAAGCATGCGCGTGTTGTAAAAATAGACGTTTCCTAAGCAAGTGAACGTGCATGCGTACCTAAATACCGAACTTGAAAAAGTACGTGCCCGTTTTAAAGAGTTAAAGTAGCACTGCATTTATCATAAAGCCCTTCACCTTTAAACAAGCGCCCGTGCGTGCAAAGCCCCTCACTATGTACGGCCTTGGCAGCTCTAAACGACCTCGTTTCTTTCGACAGATGGGATCGAGGTCTCTGAAGATCGTTACCGGATAGCGAAACAGATCAATGATACGTAACCCACCGTTACATACGACGGTCTGACCTAAATACGCCTCTGGGTTCAGTAATAAATAAAGCCGAGTCATATCTGCCGCGTTCAGGATGCATTATTACTACGCAGTAATAAGTCGTTGCGGCAATGGCTCGATGAAGGCTGTATTCACGAACGATTAGAGACGGGCATCTATACTCCGAGTCAAGTGTGAAAATTTCTTGAATAACGCTGCATTCGCAATCGGTTAAAGAACGAGCAGCTACACTCAAAGAAGAAAAAAGAAAAGGTGATGTTACTTAAAAATCTTTCACTTGGGCTAGCTGGTTCGGCATCTTGCCTCGGGGAGGATACGTTCGATTAGAAAGATGGAGCACAGAATGAAAAAAAAAACCACAAACTTTCAAACACTTACAGGGGAGCGTCTTTTACTCTCCCGCAGAGGCTTTGAAGCGGCACGAAATTGTCTTTTGTGTTTCATGACTCTTCGACAACCATGCAACGACATGTAACGAGTGTTGGGCCATGTATTTAAAATAGTCATAATTACAGTCATACGGTAATCCATGACTCAGGGAAGCAATAAAAAAATTAATTCCTCCTTAGAGTGCGTAAAAAAACATGCGTGTCTTTCATCAGGCAATATATTGGTCCTTAAAGACGGTTTTAGCTAAGCACGAGAACTACGAGCATATTGTATTAGGTCCAATTTTCTCGAAATAATGTCACACAAATACGAAGTCTGCAATTACGAATCTGCTCAAAAGAACAATTATGAAAATTGACTTTCACGGTGTTAGGAGTATATTGGAGGTTTCTTGACGCAAACTAGGTTTTTAATTATGCACGATGAGTTTATTTAAAGGTGGCTGATGTAGATGGGTCTACTGTATGTGATTTTAATTAGTTGAAATCCATTCTATTGAGAACAACAGATGCTCCTATTTCGCTAGCCTATGCATTTAATAAAATGAACGTTCTTGTGTGTGAATTATTCCAGCCCCTAAGGATCGCGGCAATACTCAAGCACAATAAGAGTACTGGTTGTATTTCTCTTCTGCACATTTGTTTTATATATCAGAAGTTTCTTATCATTTAGTTAGCTTCGCGTTGCACAACTCAATGGTGGAAGAAATCTTGGCACGCAAACCAATGAGCCATCGCGTTCGCCACGCCTGACCTGAACCAAATACCTTTGACCTTACTCTAATGGCGCATTCAGCCACTCTGATATACGCGATAGGCAGTTGGCTTGCGCGAAGAAAAGTTCGACACTGATACACTTGGAGGACACATACTAGTAGTAAGAATGGAAATTGAGTCGGCAGAAAGGGGCTGCCGAGCACGGCTCAATATACGTATGGACGCTGTAAGCACAAGTTCGCCGGTCAGCAAACATGCCTGCCATCCGTGTGTCCGTCTCGAAGTGTGTACTGTTCGTGTGTACAGTTTGGTTCGTCGACGCCGCGATTCGTGAGTCTCCGGCTATCCGCACTGACTCCGGCCTTGTTTCCGGTGTACGTGAAACCATCGATGGCAGAGAAGTCGACATGTATTTGGGCATTCCTTACGGTGAACCTCCCACGGATCTTCTCCGCTTCAGCAAACCAAACCCAAAGAAGCCGTGGAACGGAACGCTCCAAGCCATCAAGAGACCTCCTCCATGCCCGCAAACTGTCCACTACCTTACGGATGAGGTGAGCTTCCACTACACTAAAAAATTCGGAAGACTGCCTCTATCTTAACGTCCGGAAGCCGGCATCCGACTGCAAGCAGAACGTCTGTAACTCCAAGCTTCCGGTGGTTGTCTTTATGCACGGTGGTTGCTTTCAGTGGAGTGACTCTGGTCTTTTCATGCACGACGGTGGAAACTTCGCTGCTCTAACGGACACAATCATGATTAACTTCAATTATCGCCTGAACGTGTTCGGATTTCTTTCTGCGGGAAACGAGGAAGTCGCCGGAAAACTGGGGCCTCTGGGATCAGAATCTTGTGCTGAAGTGGATCAGAGGAACATTGAAAACTTTGGCGGTGATCCATCGGAAGTCACGATAATGGGTCATAGCGCTGGTGGAATTTCTGCTGGATTCCACGCTGTCTCTTCCGGCGAGTGAAAATCCTTTTAAGAGGATGATTCTGCAAAGCGGCAAGCCCCATGAACGCCATCGCCAGCCTTTCGGGCCCGTTCTGTTGGAAGCGTCATGGAAATTGGTGCAGATTTGGCGTGCGAAGGGGTGCGAGAACGGAAACTGCATGTAGTCATGGACTGTCTGAGGCACCGGGACAAGAACTTGTTGCTAGGGCAATTGAGCGGTCTCGATCTACGTAAGAGCTTGTACGGACCGATATACGGAGACGAATACGTTCCAGACGACCCGCTTCTCCTGAGTAGTTGGAAAGAAGAAGATTAGAAGCACAGAGATCATTATTGGAACTACGTCCAACGAGGGTGCAATGTTTCTTTATGGTGCCATGAAACTAGTTCCACATCTCAGGAGTCTCCTCTCGCAAGAGTATACATCGACAATCACGATTGCGATTAGCACGACTTTGGGAATTCCCATTCGAGCTGCGAAAGAAATTACCAGTGCATACTTCGACAACCTGAAGGGGGAGCTCACCGAAGATGAAATCCTTCGGGTCCTCGGAGAAATGCTCGGAGACGGCCTCTTCGTGTGCCCAGCTACTTTCTTCGCAGACTTTGCATCCGAGCAAAACATTCCGGTGTATAGGTATACGTTCGACTATCGACCCTCGTTTAGCTTCTGGCCCGACTGGTTTGAGGTTGCTCACGGCGACGATCTCCCTTTCACTCTGGGCTCAATATTGTTTTACGGAGATGAGAGCAGATTCGAGCCAGGAATCGGCAAGGAGGACTACGATTTGTTCAGACAACTCAGATACACCAGTGCAGAGAAGGAATTCATGAAGGCGGTGGTGGCATCAATGTCGGATTTCGTCAAAACAGGGTAAGTGTACTATAACGTTACCATTGTATATGGAAGTGTTGCACAATATTGACGGTATAAAATTATGATAAAGAGCTATTCGGCTTGGTTTACAGTGAATCTGAGGAGTAACTGCTAAGGTGTTCTTTTTAACGCTTTAAGATTCTCTGAGATGCTTGATGCCGATGTTTCATAACTATCTGGTTATATTCTTCTTACTATTCTGACTTTTCAATACACAAGACTTCCGTCAAAAAGTGCGTTCGCGGATAAGACATGAAGCTTTCTGTATTGAATAAATTATGTCTACAAGTATTCTGTAACGGAACAAGGAAGTGCTACCTTCACTCGGAAGTGAAGGTAGCAACTAAAGTGCTACCTTCACTCGGACATTGTGGTCAAACATTTTCTTAAAGTGTTTTTGGCAATTTTTGACATCTTTGTACTATACCTTTCAGCGAGGGTTGTATGACATCACCTCAGCTAATCGACACTTTTAGAGTAACAGCTACTTAACTTAGCGATAATCGCAGTGCAATACTCATCTGCCTATATATCCGTGGTAACTATATTGCTCATAAAGCTGTAAATTTGCTTTTAGAAAGCCTACAATACCAGAAACGAAGGAAGAGTGGCCGAGGTACTCGTCCGCGAACCCGGAGTACATAAACATCCGACCTGGCAACACAACGAGGCAACGTGGGCCAAACACTGAGATCTGTAAGGTCTGGAGGCGTGTACTGATGAAAAAGTAAGTCACATATATATATTTATTCCAGTGTTTACATATAACATGTGCCCAGCACATCATTGATTACCCTTTAATAAATCAGCGGTCAGTGCTCAGATTGTGTATTACTGTGAAACAAAGTACAGATAAAGAAAATGACTTTAATAAAAAAAGTGTCTACAGTAAGAAATGAATATAGCGCAAGAAATACATGTTCATGTGCAGGCCTAAACTGCGAAATTATACTTTTTCAGTTTCTTTATCATCAGTGAAAGGTGGCTTACCAGGGTGAACTGAACTGTATTTTCGTTGTTTTTCTCTAATTCATGCCTCTGTTTTTTACTGAAACAGTGTACCCACTGCTACATTGTATCAAACTTTTCTTTCACCCGTCATGAAGGTCTAACGACTATTTGGCTTCAATGCTGGCCAGAAAGTCGCGATATCGAATCCCAGCCATGGCAGACGCATTTCAATGGATGTGTACTGCTAGGGGCCCATGTACTTAGGTTTAGATTCAAGTTAAACTTCCCGTGGTCTGAGTTTCAAGCTCTCCACTGAGGTGTTTCTCATCATAGAATCTTTTTTGTGACCTAATGTGAAATAAACATTTTTATAATATGTCAAAGTTCCCAGATAACCTCCACGTACACATTTTATACGAATGTTGAAGCTTACGCCTTCTACTAGCTGCAATGCTGTCTTACAGAAAACGAGTTCTTCAATTTATCGAACACCTAAACAAGTATCGTTCGTTCGTGAAAATCTTTTGGCTCCCATCAATCACGTGATAGCTCTGTTAATATTATTATTATTATTATTATTATTATTATTATTATTATTATTATTATTATGACACCGTGGATCATCTGGCTTCTTTGTCAGACCCCAAAAAGACTTCAATTCTGAAGGAATAAAAATGACAAACTAGTCCACCTTCTACAATTACACTAAGTATAAAAAACAGAGCTCTAAGTAGCAACTGCTTCATCTAAAATTAGAAATGTCTGTGTCATTAAACGGGTAATTAGCTCCCAAGCAAGAGCTCACACGACGTTTTAACGTAGCACAAGAGAAACAGTTGAACTCAATTGATTGATTTGTGGGGTTTAACGCCCCAAAACCACCATATAATTATGAGAGACGCCGTAGTGGAGGGCTCCGGAAAATTCGACAACCTGGGGTTCTTTAACGTGCACCCAAATCTGAGCACACGGGCCTACAACATTTCGGCCTCCATTGGAAGTGCAGCTGCTGCAGCGGGATTCAAACCCGCGACCTGCGGGTCAGCAGCCGAGTACCTTAGCCACTAGACCACCGCGTCGGGGCACAGTTGAACTCAAAGATACACGCAAACGACGCCTGTACAATACAACGAATGGGAAGAGCCACTTTCAAGTCCATGCAGTGGCAGTGTCTCGAGCTCAAAAGCTCATAAGCCGCCTCTCTCGGGGACCTCTCCTTACGTTGGGAGACCGCGCTTTACAGTTTATATATACAGCCCCACATGTGGGCGATTCAGCGAGCCCAGCAGATGAGAAACAGACACTGTCTTCAAGATTCCCCCTGCGCGGTCGGGGCTCAGACAAGCAGGCCTCCTGAATCTGCTTCACTATAGAGTTAAACCACCACCACCACGAACGATACCAGATGCCATGTGAATCCACGGTTCATAATTTTATCATTGGCGCCTGTATTTGTTTTTTTGTTTGGCTCACTTTTTATTTAGGAATAACAACACAATATTGTTTTGTTTTTTAGAGAACCTGGAACTAGTGCGCAGGACACCCAAAGAAAACAAACTTCTTCTAAAACGTCAAAAAAGACTACTTCAGCAGTCGGGAAGAAGACAGAGCAACCACCGGCAAAGCATGTATCGGGTGCCAGTGAAACCTCGTATGTCGGCCACTGTCTCACTGTGGCAAGCGCCGCTTTTGTGTTTTCTATGCACATCGCGGTTGTACCGTCTAATTCGTAGTTTTTATATTATTTGAGAATTATGAATAAATGTTTGTATGGATGTGGTTACAATCAGCGTGCCGAATGTGTACTTAATATTGCGTTCACAAGAAATATGCAAAAACAACACGTGGAACTGTGACCTTCATAAGCAACCCACGCTAGTAAGCGCTTCGCTCTCTGGCAAGAACTTCTTACATGCCATAAAAAAGGGCTTTAACAATCACAATCACCACTCCAGTGCAGCCCCGAACCAGCCATCTATAAACCGTTGGGCTCGTTGAGAAGTAATGCCGCGAACGTATAGAGTTTCATACAGTAATACCTAGAGAGGAATCTGGCGCGGCGATCGTGTACCCCCATGGGAATTATGGGAAGTATAGGCTTCGAATTTAATAGGGTTAGCTAGTGACATATCTACAGACCTTTTGCTACAGTTTCAGTTTCGTTCTTCGAGAAGCGTGGTAGTGGGGTGCGGTATGACTGGCTTAAGTAGTGCATTTGTTGCTCGAAGAAACTGACGACCACTTAATCTCCTGATTTGCTGCGACGTTGGAGCTTTGCGAATCGCATTTGACAGTTTAAAACGAAGTGTCGTCTACTCACCGCTGCGCCTAGATGTAGCGTTTAATGGCAGTGCAGGGCATTGCCTCGCGTTCATGTTTTAGGGGCGAAGCTTTTCATAGTGGCATTGTTCGTCCCTCGGGGCCGTTGTATTATGTAACAAGTATAACATTTTGACCTCCAAGGTAGTGCCGTTGAGAGATTTCTCCTGTGCGTTGTTGAACAATAAAAATGGGGCTCAATGTACCTGTCAATAGCTGCTAATGGAGAATGAGAGACAGGAGCATTCGGCTTTTAGTTAACACGCACGCCGCGATCCCCATTAGCAGCCATTGGCTAGTAAATTGAGCACTATCTGACAAGAAAGGGTTGCTACGTTATACTCGCTGGGTGTAAACCTGCTTAGTTTTAGAAAGGTTTGGCGAGCGTAGAGTCGCAGTGCCATGAATACAATAAACTAGTATATACCATGAATGAACGAGAGGTGGTTAAAGGTGGGAAGTAGATACGAAGCGCAAGCCGCAAGAAAGTAAAAGTCGAATTCTCCGCCTCTCATTTCCCATTAGCAGCTATTGGCATGTACATTGAGCCCTATCTGACAGGAAAAGGTTGCTACGTCATACTCGCTGGGTGTAACCTCCTTGGTTTTAGAAAGGTTTAGCGAGCGTTGGGCCGCAGTGCCATGAATGCAGGGAACTAGTATATATCATGAACTCGAGGTGGTTAAAGGTGGGAAGTAGACCCGAAGCGCAAGCCGTAAGAAAGTGTGCGTGTGCCTCCTCTCGTTGAGTCCTTGGAATGTTCGCTGGATGGCGGTGCTTCTATATGGGGAATATACGATGAAAAGACGCGACATTGTGGTACTTGGAGTGTTGAATAGATGGACGAACGGACACACAGACAGATGCATGGATGGACGCATGAACGGACGCAGGGGCGGATGCATGGACGAACGCAGGGGCGGACGCACGAACAGACGCACGCACGGACGGGTGGATGGACGCATGGACGGTCACACAGACGGACGCATGGACGGACGAATGCTTCGCCCCACTCTCCGTCATTCACTCCGTGGATATGCTGCCAATTTTTTTTTTCACGAGCGCGTCTTGTCTAAATTCGTTTTAAATCGACTGCAAAGCGATGACGAAGCTAAGTAGACGCACCGTCATGCTCCGCTGACTCGACTTGACAACATATCAAAAGGTGCGTTGGAGGCAGACCACTGGGACAGACGCACCTAGCGTCGTAGAGGACGAAACGATAAGTGTTTCTCGCTTCATACTGTACTGGAATTAGCATAAACTGATAATGCGTACTTTTCAGAGAAAAACAAGCACGTTTATTTTAAAGTCTTGTAAAAATAATTCATTATATCTTGATGCCAAATCGGGAACGCTATAGCAGAGCGATGCATACCCTGATGATTGAATTTGCCCATGTTTCACTTCTACGACATGATCACAAAACCTTCTTGCAGTAAAGTTTGCGCACGAAAGAATGAAGCAAGATTTAACCTAATGTAACTTCAAAACATTTTGTCTCACACTCGGAAAAGAAGCGTGACGATCCTCAAGAGCATTATCCATCCGAAGAAGATCCGAAGCCTGTACTTCCCATCATTCCCATGTGTGTACAAAAGCCGCTGAAGGAGCCTGCGTAGACACTAGTACAGTGTCTACGAAACTCTATGCCGTGAACGTCATAAAGTAAAATGCAGGAAAATGAATCTTCAGCATTTTATGTAGTTTTTACTAGCATGTACGCATGAACCCACCCTCCCCGCACACAGACACACACGCACATCTCACCTTACTTATTTTTCTTCACATACACACGTGCAAGCACACACCCACTCGCTCATTCAACAACCGAAACACACACACACACACACACACAGAGAGAGAGAGAGAGAGAGAGAGAAGTGTGTACGCACTCACGTACGTACGAACAAAGACATTCTGCAATGAACTAATCTGAAAAATAGGATGCTTGTCATTCTGTATCCCACGAAAATGATTACCAAACATCAAAGCCGCTATGTGATTATGCTTGGCGAAAATTAGATATTCCAAATTTTAAGCTTTTCAAAGTTTCTTTCTTGAAAAACTTGGCAAGCAGCCATCTGATATGTTATATTTAGTGATTCCGACAAAACTACAACGCCCTGTGAAACCTGATAAATAACAGTACTCATCAAGCTTAACACGAACGCCCCGCTGCGTGTCCTGAAACAGTATGATTGACTCTTGCGCCGCGAAGCTATATGCGTTCTGTTGCCGTGTTGTTGCTCATGCATGCCAACATATTGACAATGCATAATCTTGGCAACAGCTCGCAGCGCTCCGCGACTGCCATCACTCAAAGTAGTGGTCACACATTGGATAATTCGTGTTAATCTTGCTGATGACTGTACAATGAAACGTTGTGTTATCTCTTTTTCTGCACACCAGCGGCCTACCATCAGTGGCTGTCACCTTGTACACTGGGCTACATTCAAACATAACAGAATATATGGAAAACAACTTTAAGCCAAGCCCTAATCATGTCCCCTGAACATTCGGGTTCATCGAGATGTTTTAGTTTGCGACAAAGTGTTGTGGTTCATTTTTTTACGTTCAAAAGAATCTTTCAATTTAGAAAAAAAACACTACGGATTTAGATAACGACGGCACGCGTGAAAAGCAAGCGTCTCCTGGCAAGCTTCCATCGCACTGCGGCGGCGGAGTAACGGGACCTACTTTCATAAGGCATCCTTGAACGCTTTGATCGCCGCGATACAGAAAACTTGGCTTCTGGCAGGACTTCCGAAGCCCTGAGACCACGTTTCGAAGAAATCGGCGAATGAGAGCGAACTAATACGTATTTCGAACTCGGCTAATAGTGAGGTGAAGTCCGATAGAGACTGTGTTTCGGTGCGGCCACATGGCCGCTTTGCAGGCCTTGATTCTTCTCGCTGCCGCATTACTGACATTCGTAGTCGCTACCGAAGATGACCAGGCACCCGTCATCAAGACTGCCACGGGCCTCGTTTCAGGAGTGCGCATGTCGATTAGAGGCAAGGCCATGGACGTATACCTCGGCATACCATACGCACAGTCACCGACAGGCCCCCTTCGCTTCGGGAAACCCGTACTTGCCAAGCCATGGAATGGAACGTACGCCGCCGTAGACAAGCCGAAGCCGTGTCCACAGACTGCACATTACTACACGGACGACGTTAGCGTCTACTATACTGATTATTCGGAAGACTGTCTTCACCTCAACGTCCGTAAGCCAGCGTCGGTGTGCCAGGATGACTCCTGTGACATCAAGAGGCTTCCAGTAGTGGTATTCGTTCATGGTACAAATTTTCAATGGGGGGACTCGAGCCCCTACGTTCCCGATGGCGGAAACTTCGCAGCAATGACTGATACCATATTTGTGAGCTTCAATTACCGCCTCAACGTGTTCGGCTTTCTCTCCGTTGGAAACGAAGATCTGCCTGGAAACTGGGGGCTGTGGGACCAGCAGCTTGCACTTACCTGGGTACAACGCAACATTGGCTACTTCGGTGGAGACCCCAAAGAAGTTACTCTTATGGGACACGGTGCTGGAGCTATCTCTGCTGGTTTTCATGCCATATCACCGCATAGTGTTGGACTGTTTAAGAGGCTTGTTCTGCTGAGTGGCAGTCCCATGAATATTGTGTCAAAATTTTCTTCTCGCTCAGTGGATAGCATTAGGGAACTCGGTGCGAATCTTACGTGCGATGCGGCGAAAGAACGGGAAATTGGTGCGGTTTTGAAATGCTTGAGAGGTGTAAACGAATCCCATTGCTCGAGCAAGTTAAAGATCTCTATGTAAAGAACTCTACATACGGACCAGTCTATGGGGATGAATATCTGCCGGATGATCCTTATATGATCAGCACTTGGAAGAACAACATCAGGAGCAAGGAAATCATGATCGGTACTACGGCCAGCGAAGGCGCCTTGTTCCTCTACAACGTAATGAAAGCGGTGCCCCGATTCAAAGACCTACTTATCCTTGACTATCGATTGGCCGTTCAAAAGGCTATTCAAACTGCTTTTAAACTATCAGATGAAGATGTGACAGAGATCACTAAATTCTACTTTTCGGAATCATCTCTCGGCCACGACACAAAAGACGTGATTACTATTCTAAGTGAGATTTTGGGAGACGGTTCGTTCGTATGCCCTGCCACATTCTTCGCAGATGAGGCGTCAGAGCAGAAGATAGCTGTCTTTAGATACGTGTTTCGACTATAGACCGTCATTCAGCCCCTGGCCAGCATGGTTTCAGGCATCTCATGGAGACGACCTCGCATTTGACCTGGGCTCCATTGTGTTCCTCAGAGATGAAGACAAGTTCATTCCTGGGATTCGACAACAGGATTACGATCGCCTTAAGCAGCTGAAGTACACCGCCGCAGAGGAGCAGTTTATGAAAGCGATGGTCACTTCTGTGTCACAGTTTGTAAAGACAGGGTAAGTTTTTTTTAATTATTCTGTTCTGATTATATACAGCCCTTTCCTTGAATTGTGTGGTGACGTCACTAACACTAGTATTTTTTCGTCAATTTAAATTTGCCTTGATGCTCAACCAGTGTGGGCGAATCCCTAATTCTAGCGCTTACGACTCACTTATGGTTTTTTAACACAGATGTTCTTGAGGATAAAAGACTTTATGACCCGGCAGCTGGCCTGGTTTATCAGTATTAAAACAGCACACGTGGAAAATGTTGCAGGCAGTTTAGAGAGATACAGTTCATGTAGTTAAGTCGATTTAGAATGAAGTCATTCTGAGACTTTCTTACAATAATATTACAGTGTTCGATATAGTATTACAGTGTTCGATTATGTCACCCCTGAAACGACAAGGACGTGTTTACACTGCAGAATGGCAGTTCGTAATTACTTCCTTGATATTTTGTAAAATTGTCTAGTGCCGAGATTCATTCAATGCCTGGTATCTTTCTGAGAGCCTGTAATTTCTCGATTATACTTGAATCATAATCAATAATCTTCCGCAGAATATGCTCCAACGCCAGTGGATGGAGATATTTGTGTGTGTGTTATGCTTCAGCAGTCATCCATGTTAGTTTTTTTCACAGTTTCCTCACTTTCTTAAAAGCGTCGAAAATCTTTGAACATGGTCTACCACTAGACCTAGTGTTCCGACAAGCGATCTTAACTTCTTCATGGCAGCAACTTTGGTTCGTATAGTTGTTTAAATTTTCACGCTAGTGACACCCGGTATTCATAAATATAGTTAACTCAACCTTTCATCTTCCGAATGTATACAGCTTTAATTGTCTTTATGCAGAATGTCTGTATGCGAAATGACACGGACAAAATGCACAATGCAGGGCTATATACATATGTCGCTTTCTGTATTTCTTTTTCTTTAGGCGCCCAATGATACCCGGATCAAAGGTACCTTGGCCGAGGTACTCCTCTTTCGACCCGGCGTATTTAAACATTGTACCGAACAACATTACCCGAAGTCAAGGTCCAAGGCAAAATATTTGTGCTATGTGGAAGAGCATTCTCGTAAAAGAGTGAGTAATTTTGTGCATTGTCTTAAAGATGCTGTGGGTTGCTGCTCGTACTATGTTATAGTGACATAGCGACCTTATAAAAAATCTTAAATATCTGTTGTCGTTATAGTGGTTGGACGAAATAGAATAATTGGCCTATAATGATAACTCCAGTTCATTGCTTCCTTCGCAACCCCTTTTTTTGAATAGGAGTGGTATATGCGTGCTTGGAATATGTAATCAGAGGGGCCATTTGGAGCCCGCTAATAGCTCACATCTGCATACCCTGGCTTATAACGATGTAAAAGGGGAAGCAAAAAAATTTAGAAAGCGAGTTGGGAAAGAGGTCGTATAAAAATTCAAAAATACAAAAAAATAGAAGTGGCAGCATAAGCATAATAAAAACATTGTGACTAAGTCAATATCGCACCCAATCTTCGAAGCCTGCTATTTAAAAGCTTACACATTTGACCTCTACCGATGTGCCTTGCTGAAGTTGGATAACGTAGTCAAAACTGCATGCGTCTGAAGGGAGTTACTCCTAAAATCATATTATTGCTTGGTCTTAAGGTTGAAAACCACAATAATTTAGCCCTTTCTGTATATCCGAAGCCTATCTTCTCTTAGTTCAATATATCTTCAAGGACGACGACGAAGTGTATTTCTGCCGAACGCTGCCTATTTCGTTTGGTGTTTTTTGTGTGAATTTACGTTCTATCCGAGGATCATCGCTTTCTTGCGGGCTGCGATGGATCCAAGCCCCACCGTACGCAATCCGGACTTGGCGTCACCTTTGACGTCAACCTCAAGGAAGCGCAACAGCCGGGAGGACGACAGCACCAGTGACAGCACTGAACTGTACACGGCGAGTAGTGAAGACAGCAACGATGATTTCATCCCTGCAGTGAAGCGTAAAGCTAAAAGAAGAATGGTCGGCGCGTCTTCGCCAGCTAGCGTCTCTACCGTGAAGGCAGCGTGCAGTTCTGAACGCCATACCATACTTTTTGTTCCTGTCGACTCTTCGATCAACCTGAAGAACATGAACAGGCAAGTGATATCAGCGCGTCTCGAAGCTATCGCGCCTAATGAGATGAAGGATATTAGACTCAACCCACGGAAGAATATCCTGGCCATAGACGTTGAGCACCCGGCTGCGCTACATACCCTGCGAACTGTCACTGAGCTTGGAGGCATCTATCTCAGAACTTACATTCTGCAGGATAGTGACACGACGACAGGCGTCATTTATGACGTTGATGTTTCCGTACCGAACGCAGACCTTCCTGTTCTGATAAAGCCAGCTACTGGGGCAACGGACATATTGCAAGTATGCCGGCTTGGCGAATCCCGTTGCATCAAGGTGACCTTCAGAGGTGATAGTATCCTATCACATGTAAAGGTTTGTCATTTTCGTCACGTTGTCCGACCCTTCATTCCAAGACCACTACAGTGCCACAATTGTCTAAAACTGGGTCATGTTAGTGCTGTGTGCAACAACAAGCAAGCATGCCCACGTTGTGCCGGACCCCACAAAGCAGAGGCTTGCCAAGCAACTCTCCTAAAATGCAGCAACTGCAACGGGAACCATGAGACTTCGTTTAAAGACTGCTCAGTACTGAAGAAAGAGAGGAGCATTCTGAGACAAATGGTTAAAGACGGATCCTCACGAAAGGAAGCGGTAACGGTTGTTCAACGACGGCGTTCCCATCGACGGCGGTGCTCGAAGAAAAGAAAAAGCTGTCCTGTGCCGAAGGTGCCTTCACTAACGCCGCCACCGCCACCACCACTGCCGCCACGACCACAGAGACCTCCCCCGCCCCCGCCACCAGGTGGGGTACGTCCAGAGGTGCCGGAAGACACTGTGGCGCTACAGAGAACATCCGGCTCTGACTGGCCCACTTTACCGCGGGTACACGTGTCTACGGAGCCACAATATCGACAGTCAACAACGAATATGCCCCCAGCAGGCAGTCTGTCCGCCCAAGAGGTACAAGTCTTCTCTGTATTGAGCTCGTTCATGAGTGTTATGCGCACTCTATTGGATATTCTACAGATCGCTGCCGCTAAATGCGCGCTGCAAATCTTGGACACACTAGAACCAACTCTTGCCGGACTTCAGTAACAAGATGGCGCACCATAGACCGCATCAGCCTTTCCGAGAAAAAGTCAAGCGTGCTTCCATAATTCAGTGGAACGCAAGAGGTCTACAGTCAAGAATGCCTGAGTTCCGACAATTCATTTTCGAAAATAAGTTTCCCATCATCGTCATTTGTGAACCGCATCTTTCAAAAATACCTCGTCTGTCAGGCTATGAATCGTTCGTTTCTTCAACGTGCATTGAGCGAAGTCAAGTTGCTGTGTACATCCGTAAAGAACTCACTTACGTTCTCCAAAGAGTACAGCCTCACAATGAAAATCACTACGTGTGTCTATTTGTTAAAAAGAAGAAGTTGTCGTTTACGCTGATAGGCGCATATATAGCGCCGTCAGGTCGACTAGATCAACAGATATTGAATGGTATATTTGCAACGACTCCAGACCCTTGGATATTGATGGGTGGCTTCAACGCCCATCATCCATTGTGGGGAAGCATCAGGACAAATCGAAAAGGCACGGACCTAGTTGATCTCGCATCAGAGCACGGGCTTCAGGTTCTGAACGACGGCAGCCCTACTTATCTCCGAGGAGTAACTTACAGCAGTTGCCTGGACTTGACATTAGTGTCGCATAGCATTGTCACGAAAGTCCAATGGTTCACAGATATTGAAACACATGGCAGCGACCATATCCCCACGTATGTGACAGTAAGGGGTTTGGACGATTCTCCTTCCCCTGGACATTCAAGAATTATTGACTGGGAAGAGTTTCAGATATCAGTGGAGAGCAAGTGAATGCACGAACCACAGGAATCCATTGAGAAGTTATTAGTTGTGCAATGGAGACTTCTACGAAGATATGTTCGAAAGAATCGAGACGCACGGCACTCGACCAAGAGTTGGAACAACTTCGAGCGGTCCGCCGACATGCCGAAAGACGATACAGACGCACGAAATCTATCTCTGACCTCAGAGAATCCAGACGCATTCAGAAAAAAATCCAGCGTCGAATGCACAAACTTCATGAACAACGGTGAAAGAATTTTTGTGACTCGCTAGACCCTCGAAAGCCCTTGTCTCCCGTATGGAGGACTCTTCGAGGTATTCACTCGCATCCGCAACAGCGTCACCCTTTCGCCGCTCTGGCGCTACATCAACATCGCTCACAGCTTGATGTTTCTGGGGAATTTTATGCAAAGATCGCCGGCGACATCTCTATACCGATCGATCTAATGCCACAGGATGTCCCAGTCGCACGAGATTAGCAAATGTAGGTTGCATTCACCATGAAAGAACTTCATGCGGCATTGAACACATGCACACGCTCATCGTCCCCAGGTCCGGACGGAGTGACCTATACTGCCCTACGTCATCTTGGCCCGAAGGCACAGCACTGTCTCCTGGACATTTTCAATAAGTCTTGGCATGATGGAATGGTGACTGATGAGTGGAAGTATCGTCGCCTGGTGCCTTTGCTGAAGCCCGGAAAGTCTCCATTCGATTTGGCATCATACCGGCCTAAAGCACTAGCAAGCTGCGTTGGCGAGGTCATGGAGAGGATGCTGCTTACACGCATGGAATGGTACCTGTAACATTATAACATCTATCCTGATGCTATGGCTGGTTTTCAACGAGGTCGGTCCTCAGTTGATAGCGTTATTGACTTAGTGACCTCTTTTCAGCATCAGAAAGCTCAGAAGCGGCTGTCGGTAGCTCTGTTCTTAGACGTGAAGGGTGCCTATGACAACGTGACCCACGAGGCTGTTCTAAATGCTCTTGAAGGAGCTGAATTTGGAGGTCGTGTCTTTCGATGGGTAAAAGCTACCTCACAAAGAGATCCATGTTCATTTTAACTGAAGATGGGTCTACGAATAAGTATATCACGAGTCGTGGGGTGCCACAAGGCGGTGTTTTCAGCCCAACACTTTTCAACCTGGTTCTCGTGGGGCTCACCGAAATGCTGCCACAGACGGCTTATATATCTCTCTACGCTGGCGATATCTGCATTTGGGTGTCCGGCGTGACACGGCCTCAAGTGCGTGCAAGAATACAGAAAGCGGCAACAATGACATCGACATACTTTCGCCAGCAAGGTTTGACTATCGCCACAGAAAAATGCGCAGCGGTGGCGTTTACACGCAAACCGATGTCTTTCTACTCATTTTGCATTGATGGCAGATCAATCCCATATAAGAGCACTCATAGATTCTTAGGCGTCATCGTAGATCATGACCTAACCTGGAGCCCGCATGTCACGTACCTGAAGAAAAAGCTCATTGGCATTGAGAATGTATTCAAGTTCGTCGCCGGAAAATTATGGGACCCATCCGTGCACTCCATGTTGCAGCTTTATACAGCCCTCTTTCTCGGAACTCTCCGGTACAGCCTTCCTGTCCTGTCCAACACGTGCAAGACTAACATCCGTGCACTGCAAAGCGTACAAGCCCAAGCACTTCGGACATGCCTTGGCCTTCCAAGATGCTCATCGACAGTGTCAACTATTGTTATTGCACAAGAACAACCGGTCACAACGCACATCATTGTCGAGGACGCTGACAGCGTACATTCGGCATTTATCGCGGCTACCGTCACATCATTTAGCGTGTTTGACAGCTCGGAGGTCACATTCTCCGTACTGTGGTATCGTGACAAAACATCAGGACATACTACCACCTGGCTTCAAACTTGCGATGCATCCAGCAACTGTGCCATGGAGTCTTCGTCAACCTGACTTGCGCTTATCAGTTCCTGAAAATCGTTAAGAAGGCACGCATGTTACCGCTAGCCCCTGAAGCAATTGACTTTGCGTCTGTTGGACGAAAGGTACTTCGACCGCATACATGTTTACACCGATGGCTCCACTAATTCCAAAAGCTCCACAGGAGCAGTGGTTATTCCATCTGAAAATGTGGTGCTTCAGTACAGTTTTCTCACACTACGACGTCGACAGCAGCAGAGCTCACAGCACTTCAAGGTGCAGTAAAGTACATTCTTCGCCAGCAACCTAACCAAGGGGCCATATTTTGCGACTCCAGGTCAGCCTTGCAGTCACTACGGTTTGTTATGCAGCACGGGCTACATGAACAATCAGTATATCAGATAAAGCACGACTACCACGAAGCGCTTGCGGAAGGTCACGATATTGTATTTCCGTTGTTGCCGAGTCATTGCGGAATCGTCGTCAATGACCGCGCGTATGAAGCTGCTCGATCGGCTCATGACCAAGACCTACGCACGCCCATACCACTCTTGAGAACGGGCGCTGCAAGGCTACTACAATCACTTGCTCGCCGTATATCTCTCCTACAATGGAATACGCAGGGTTTTTCCAACACGCACCTGTATTCGATCGACCCAAACTTGCAACTTCGTTTGCCATTCGGGTTTCAACGATGCGCTGAAACTTTACTGTGTCGCATGAGGTGGGGCGTGGCATTTACGAATTCTTACTCTCGTCTCCTTGGAATGGCGAGCACTTCGGAATGCAACATCTGCGCCTGCGAAGAAACGCTTGAGCACATTCTATGTCATTGCCCAGCATACCAGACCGAACGACGTATTATGGAAGCCAAGCTCTGTCAGCTGGATTCACGGCCGCTTACAGAAGAGAAGATCCTGGGAACTTGGCCGACGGCTTCCCATACGCGCAAAGCCACAAAAGCCCTCTTGTACTTTTTAAGGACCACCAAACTTCACGACCGCTTGTGAAAGAACTGTGCGAGGCCATGCTGTGTAGTCTCGAGTTGACTATTTATGCTTCTCTTTCTTACTCCTCTTCTTTTCTGTCTCTTTCCGTTCTATTATTGCCCTTTTCCCACACCCCAAGTGTAGGGTAGCCAACCGAGCCAAGCTTGGTTAACCTCCCTGCCTTTTTTCTCTATTTATCTCCCCCTCTCTCTATATATATTCAAAGGAAAAAATTACCTTCCCCTATCAATGAAGAAAGCCTCATTTAAGACTGCCAATTAGGTGACAATACGCTATCCATGTACTGCATTAATATTTTACAGTTCTCTATCACGTGTCATAAAGCACTCGGTCTTTGTTTCTTGAAGAATGGGGGAAATAACACCAGCCACGTTTTCTCTCATGCCTTCCTTCATCATGGCTTGTTTTATGTATTTAGAAGAAAACTAAATAATCTTGCAAAATTTTATTGTTGTTCTGGTCCTGAGGTAAGCCAGTTGAGGTATTCATAAAGTTTGTGACCTACCAACTACAAAAGAATAATAAACACGATATCGAATGGATACCTTGAAGAAAATGATACGTGACCGTGAAAAAAACCCCATTAAATTTTGAAAGCGAAACTTGGCTGACAGAATCATAAGGTCCAACCAGCATTGTGGTTCAAAACGTCGCTGTAAAAAATAAGTTACGATAACATGCGTGATAACTGTGCATTTCTTATGCTAAAGATATCAACCAATGAGCGCGAAAGTTCAAATATTTCCTGCGGGATACGCTCTTTTGTTGCAGTAATAGCAGAATATTGCCAATATTCTCTGCAATCCTCTTGAATTACCCTGCCAAGATATTGACAATCAGGGGGAAGTCATTTAACGGCTTTCTTGAATAGAGCACGTTTTTCTTGTGGAAACTTTAGCGCTATAACGGCTGTATAAGCCATCGCTCTGATTTTTCTGAGCAACTGAAGCCGCAGAGCTGCAAGGTGACGTCGTAACGAAGCCTCGAGTTTTTATCGGCTACACACTTTTTAGGACAGCCTCGGCCTTGTGAACTATTGAGCGTGGTGCAGAATATGAGCCAGCTATGCTTGGTTGCACTAGTAGTGGCCTTGTGATGGAGGGCAACAATACATCCTTAATCTTGGAATACCTCGGCCATGGCCGGTACTACTGCACCTGAAACCACAATGCCGGCGAAAGTGTATGCCATCGTTCCTCTCAAACCTGTTCTTATCTTTCGCTGACAGGTATTCACCACCACCTGATCCTGGAGGGTTACAGTAGCCCCAGCGCCTATCAGACCCGCGATGAAGCGCTAATACTAATGGTACCGGAATGAACTTAAAACAGCTAAACCATGCAGAACATGTCATTATTGTCACAAAAAATCACTTTTAATTACGTTAACGGTGTTTCTTGCAAATAGTGTAGACCACCTTACTTGTGACTACGTTTTTGTTTTATTCTATAAAATTAGTGTTCCTCTTTCTGCTGTGTGCACTAGCATTCGTGTGATGAATCTCGGTGTGCTGCTTCCATCTTTGCCAGGCAGCAGTGCATAAATCATATCATTCGAGGAATGCATGGTCCCAAACCTGGTTGATATCTGAAAGTGAATGGGTTCCGGAAAGATAATAATAAATACTTTTTATAAACCTTACGCTTCATTGTTAGGAACGTCAAAGAACGCCTGATAATGAAATATTTTGGGACTTTTTTACTCCTATTTGTATCCATGCATCTGATAGTGCTGAAATTCAGTCGTTAATAGTGTAATTTATTCTATAATTAAATTTGACTTCGTTAATTGCAATCAAGCTTAGCGTCACTTCAAAACAGCCAACTAAAATTATTAGAAACTAGCGCCCCACAGCGGGGGAGCACCTGAGACATTGCGTGTTCAAAATTCAGTAACGCGGAACGCACAGTTTTCAAATCAGGGGGAGTCGTGCGGTGTAAGGAATGTAACGACAAGGGTACTTTAATTATTCCCCCCTCCCTTCCTCAAAAAAAATTAAAGCATTCGTGGCGCAACCAGCCACAACCATCATTGAGTGCATCCTGAGAAAGGCGCGAGAGGGGCGAGGAAAAGGCCTCGTTGGGTGCCAGTCGTGCTTTCGGTGACCCCGTCAATATCCGTGACATCGCAACGGCCACTTTTTTTTTAACACCACATGCATTCTCTGTATACGTCACACTGATGCTGACGTCACGAAGGGCTGAAAACTCAGATGAGCGCTCACGCTTGGTAATCATAAACTTAGGTTATTCACTCAGAGTTACTCCCACAAACGTTCGTTGCTCATAATCAGCCAGTATGGCGCGGAACGCAGGGAGAACTATGAGAAACTGCAGAGTTATCTCGAGTCTCCAAATTTGGTTTGAGGAGTATCTTATTTCAAAATATGTCCTGTGAATACACGTAAATTTCAACTTCAAAATTTTAACCTTACCTGAACTGTAATACATAGAGGCCGGATTATAGGCAAATGCCCTTTTTGTTTCGAACGTTCCTACATTGTGCCACTT
This sequence comes from Rhipicephalus annulatus, assembly GCA_013436015.1. NCBI lineage: Eukaryota > Metazoa > Arthropoda > Arachnida > Ixodida > Ixodidae > Rhipicephalus > Rhipicephalus annulatus. The sequence goes on along the minus strand of WOVY01005953.1, from coordinate 168,921 downwards.
TGTTGTATGAGCATAAATTAGAGGTTAAGAAGAACTTTTATAATGTTTTTATAGTGCCTCTAAATGCCTATATTGGACGTTTGTGCCTCCATTCTTATATGTGACTATAAATGCCTACTTTAAAAAATTGTGCCTTTACTAGCGCTATTTACCCTCAAATTTTGCTTTCTAGTACTGTTTAAGACTGGTATTTGTGTTACCGGGCAAAATTGAGCTTTCAAAATTCTCTCGCGTGCGACCTATACTAGCCTTCAATGCCTCTTGGCCAATAGGATGGCCGACTAGCCTCTATACATGTATTTTACTTGTTGCGTGCCGAATGAAAAGTTTCTTTTAATTGGTTCATGACGAGCCGCGAAAGCATGATGCGAAGTAATAAGCTTGAAACCTTTGCCACTCGCTCGGTGTAGACTTCGCAAGCGAAACTTCTTCCCTGCCCTCTTTGGTATCGGACCAACTCGGAGTCAGAAGATCACATGACACAGATGCATCAATACGTCTTGTACACGCAAGATTACATTTGCATGTCATCCTTATCCAAGGTCGTGCACGCAAACAGTGTCGTGTGGTTTCAACGTTCTCTGCTTTGTACTGCCTGTTACTGCGGGATGGATCCCTCTATGCGCGCTCGTATGTCGAGGTTGGCATAGATCCTGTATCCTTACCGCGATACACAACGTCGCACTGCTGGAACTGCGCTAAGAGACGATTCACCGAAAACACGCCAAGTGTGGTGAATGGTGGCACTGGCACGATGCGAGATCACCACCGCAAACATAATGGAGGCAGATAAGTTCCCCATCTTTCTCGATATGAAGTTAAAAAAAAACACGCACAGATTCTGTTTGTATCGTTTAATATTGGTGTCAGCCTTCATAATTCTATTCAGGCCACAGATTGCACGAATTACACACGGCGCCCTAATTAATTCTCGCAGTGTCAGTTTGACGTACGCAGGACCTTTCCTTGGTAATTATATATGCCACCTCCACCATGTTGGGACGTGTGCCCGCCAGATGAAGGTCAAGTCTGATATTTCATTTCTTTTAAGGGTGCGTAGTATTGCAAATCTTGGAACAAAAGATTACGTGCGCTCAGTGCATGCATTTCTGTTGCCTGCTAGAAAATCTCAAATCTTGCGCAAGGCCCTTTAAGGTGTTCACAGACAGAAAAAAAATTGACCCCGTGTGGTTAGACTAAATTCACTCAATGCTTAAAGACCCTCTTGGCCTATTACCGCTCCGTCTATTTGCTCCTGTGTGAACGCCTCTGACTTGTGGTGCAGTTCTACACGCCCCGCCGCGGTGGTCTAGTGGCTAAGGTACTCGGCTGCTGACCCGCAGGTCGCGGGTTCGATTCCCGGCTGCGGCGGCTGCATTTCCGATGGAGGCGGAAATGTTGAAGGCCCGTGTGCTCAGATTTGGGCGCACGTTAAAGAACCCCAGGTGGTCAAAATTTCCGGAGCCCTCCACTACGGCGTCTCTCATAATCATATGGTGGTTTTGGGACGTTCAACCCCACAAATCAACCAATCAATCAATCACGCTGCAGTGAATTTGCTGCCTGTCTCTCCCATATTTCTTTTCCTTCTCTTCCCCCTTTTTTTCATATTTCTTGTCCCCTTCCCTAATCTTCCAGTGCAGGTTAGCCAACCGGATTTCTTTCTGGTTAACCTCCCTGCATTCTCCCTTTTGTTTCTTCCTTCCTTGCTTGTTCCTGTGTTGCCTTTCTCACCCATGCCGTAAAAAAAGCGACCCAGGAGCGTTTTTATTCGATGGTGGACGCATAACTCATCATGCTTGACTAGAGAAGGAGAAACTGTGTTCTGCAAACGCTGCCAAAAAATTGTGCCTATCCTAAACTATTGTTGCCTTTGTACGATCATAAACTAAAACATTTCTGCTTTCTTTCTTGCAGTAGAAACAGATCCCACACGTACTTCTTTGAAAATTTGAATTTAATCACAGCTTAGTGTGCCTATATTTGCAATTTTAGGGTCCTTAGACGGCGTTTTACCTGCCTTGTTTGATTGCCTAATCCAGTTTTATTAGTGCCTATAAGCCTAGCCTCTAGTACTAGTATAGCAACGCTAACAATTGTTTTTATTTAATTTCTCGAAGCAATATCGTCAACCTTGAGCCCAACTGCTCAAAACTGAAACACACTCTGGAATCATGTGGTTAACAATACTATCGTGAAGTTACTTTTGAACTAGTGCAGACAGGCGGTCGGGTGAGATAGGAACATTGCAGCCCTTTCTGCGGAGTGACTGCTACTGCTCTAAGAATTTGTCAAAGGAACCACTGAAAATTGACCTCTATTGGGGTACGTCACAGTGTGACGTCACTGGCGCACAAGAAGGCGGTGGTTGGCGAAACAACCCCATTGGTGGGTGAGTGTGGTAAAGTAGCGCGCTGTTTGGGGCTAGTTTTCTACGACGCGCAAATTTCCACATGTTAACCTAACAGAATTGTGCACCATATGCAGCAACGCTTCCTTTTAAAAGCTGTGACTTCAGAGAATAGCAAGCCACAGAAGTATCTGTCGAAGGAATGCATACACAGGCAGCGCTGCCATACAGAAGGATACCACCGGTGGAACTTTCTTGCCAACCAGCACCTGCTCCAAGAGAGGGGATGCTGGGTCGGGCAGTAACTTCACGCTGTTCGCAAACAGGGAGAGGTGTATTATTCGCGAATAATAATATTTGACCTATTAGGCTGTGAAGCTACAACAGGTCAGAACAGTTATATTTATTGGGGCGTCCGGAACGAATGTGGAAACGTTCTAGGGTTACATAGTGCTCCAACTGCGTATTAGTGTTACTAGTTTTCTTTTGTAAGCGCCTCTAATTGGAGGCAAAGTTCATCAGGAAGGCAGTCACCCATACTCGTTTCTGTGAGCTATATTATCGGAAACAACTATATTACATTACAGAACTAACGTAGCATTTACACGAACATATCAAAGAGCCTTGATCTCCAAGTGAGGGTACTGCCAGAAAATAGCATGTTTCCGACATTTTTGGAATGCAAAAGCTGGCTTCACTTCTGCTGGCAAGGCATTGCGGGCGCTGTCATCACTCACGTACACCGCCATGAGATACCACGCTGTGTGAAACTGGTCTTCAAAGGCGAGTGCAGACCATCCCATGTCAAAGTCGGACATTTTCGTTATACTGTTCGGCCTTTTCTGCAAAAGCTACTTCAGTATCACCAGTGATTTAAACTCGCTCACGTCAGGGGCGTGTGCCCGAAGTTCCTATGGTGCCCCCGGTGTGCAGAACCCCATTTGGGAAATGTGTGTCAATCCACATTTCTTAAATGCGGTAACTCTAATGGCTTACACACTGCCTCATCGAAATACTGCACTCGAATCAAGAGGGAGTGTGCGGTGCTTAAGCAAATGGTCACAGACAAATCGACTTTCGTACCAACCACCACTTTACTTCTTATTGCGGGCGCACGGGTATCGTTAGCGATTAGAGCACGTGTGGTGAACCTAAGTTAACACGTGCAGAAATAACACCACATCAAATCGTGGTCGTCAACAGTGGCGGTATTTTGGCCACGCGCCTAACTTAGAGACGGCTTTATGCTCTCCCATAATAGATTACCTCGTACTCTAAATTGGTAAAAACTTTTTCTAAACACACAGTTGGGCTCATTGGATCTTTAGTTTCGCTTTTTATGGTGAACTTGATTTAACTTCCTTGCCCTGCACCAATCACCAGAGGCCAGTTTTTCAATATCTCAAAGCAACAATAGCCTTCTTGCGCGAATGAAAGCGATTCTCCAATTTAATCTGACCGTCTTTGCTCACTATGTGAAATGTTAATTAAGATTCAATTTCGTTACAGACATAATTAACATGTCTAGCCACCTCAAGGTGTCTGCCTTGATGAGAAAAGTTATTATGAATGCTGTGAGGAAACATGACATTTCGATAATGATTCATGATTCTATAATACATTAATTGACAAACTATGTCGGGTGGTACTCTAGTCATCAGCAGACACATACGAGGCCAAGTTAGGTGATAAGCCATGTCAAGATACGCGGTTTATCAATAAAAAATATTATCTATTCACCTTGTATTTTAAGTTCTCACTTTTTATTTTAAGCACAACGACTGCACTAGTAATATTGTCTTGTACTCATGCAGATGCGCTGTCTAAAGTTATTTCAATTTACAAGTCCTTAACTTTGTTCTGCAACGTTCATCACTGCAATCCTTGGAATAAGCTACCAGATTCGGAAAATATTTTGCTCGTAGGTACTGTCTGTCATAATTTAGAGCTCTCCGGTTTGACCTAACCTAACCTAACCTAACCTATACGCCCATGAGCAGAACTGGCTGAACTTAGCGTTCTAGGGTAACAAAAATCTGTAGAGAATAGCTCTGGTACTTTGAAATAATGAGAAAGTCTTAAGCGAAACTAGTAATAGTTCCATGTGCGAATGCTACCGATGAGCGAAACCCCTTAGAACCGGTAGGCGAAAGACAGAGCGTCTGCTGCGCTTGGTCGCGGGAATAATTAAACGAGTCAGTGTGCGGCGCACGCTGCGCAGGGCGAGCCATGTGCCGCCGCGCCTGTCCTCCCGCTGCGCCGTAAGTAAGCACGCACCTTTTGTTTTCCTCGGTGCACTGGCCCCATGCAGGGAGCTTCGACGGTGACGGTGGCGACGGTGATGCCGGACTTAAGGGACCTTGCTCGTATTAAAATTAAATGCAATATTAGTGAAAGAAATGATGCGCCTAACCATAATAATCTGTTTACAATGAACATGGTTAGCCCGAACAGCCCACGCAGGCGCTCTTAGGGAGAGCTTCTTGAGTAAGCCTTCCTCTTTACAAATACCTTTTTGTTAAAATAATACCTATATGGACAGTTTTGGTCAGCTTTTTGCCGTCGGCATGGATGTCAACGAGAGGTTCAGGATAAAGTACAAAGGCGTCACTTGTTTTACACGCAAGTGAAAGCACGTTAAGGCAGCTGACGATCGCTGTTCAAGTGTTCAGGAAACCGGTCGGGTGTCTTTAGAACGAACAAAGAGGAGGAGTGCTGCGTGACTCTGCCAGTAGCCAACGTTTTTGCAGTAATTACGAAACTAAGCTTTTAGGCGGGGTCAAACATGCCCTTCCCTGAGAAGCATCAGCGGAGTGCTGGTACCTTCAGACGTGCTGCATTTTTTTTTCATTCAGTTTTTGTTGAAGCGAAAAACAGTACCAACGCCCCTTAACTTGATGCAGTGGCCATGATTCCTTGCGACTGCTCTCTGTTAAGCTACGCCAGTTCAGAGGCTAAATGAGCTAGCCACCCCCCTTACTGCGTTTAAGATTCAAATTAGTTGGTGTCGCAATTATTTTTATTCATGGCAGTTGATTAATGTTTAACAGTTGTTCGAAACGTTTTTGAAGTGGTAAGACGACATTCCTAATGCTGTGCTCCTTATCGAACCTCACCCGCTTTTTTTGTGGCCTTTACTATCACGTGAACTGCTTGTTGAATGAAAGTACAACTATTTAGAAGAAATAATATAGAAATGGTAACTCAAGTCTAAAAAATAGCGCACAGGTAGCTGGGCACAACTTCTTTCTTTTATATCATAGTAAATGAACAAATATTGAAAGAGTAATGAAATTAATCAAACTGTTTATTTGGCAAACATATTGGTAAATGCTTCTTTAAGAAGTTTTTGATAGTAATGAAGAAGTGCTTTTTCTTACAGAGAACCTGATCGTGGACAGATTGTGCTGCACAAGAAACGAGGCCCACTCAAAGGATCACGGAGTAATATTGCAGAAACAGGCAGAACAGTACCACATTACACTGGAAGTGAGGCATCTAAGGCGGGAAGCAATGCGATGGTGCCGCGGTATTTGGTTTTGAAAAGTGTTGCCCTCTTACTGCTGGCCGAGGTAGCGAGTTGATTATAGTATATGAATTGCCACTGCACTGCATTTTCGATGGCTATATTTGTATAAGGTTGTGGAGAAGCATAGAGGTAATTGTATATGTTGTACTGTTTGCTAGTATATTTTCAATGTCATGCCTAGCATTTTGTGCATCCAGGTGGAAAATAAATTTTCTTTAAAAGTATTTGGTGTCTGCTGTTAGAGAGTCCTTTCTTTTGTATTTTGTGTTCCCAAATAAGCTAAAGCGCCCAGTGCAGAAGATCATGGGTGTCCTTTTGAGCGTAATTACCAGGTGCAGCGAGCTGCAAATGCTGCCAGGTGTGTTGAACAATAGGACATCGATTTTGTAAGTGGCGAGTATGTAGGCCATTGAAATCACAATCCCAGACAGTGATGATGTTGGGAGTATCAATGCTCTTTGTACACGTACACGCGCACATAGATTCTAAATTGGAGCCGCTGCTGTCTTGCAGTGGTAGGCCCCTTTTCGTATCCCGCGCTGATGCTTGTTACTCGGTGAACAAAAAAAACGGCTTTTAGTTTTTCTCTTTTAAACAGAACCATTCACCAGCCTGAAAATAATGTTCGGCATTGCCATTTAACAACTATATTTGAGCTGCCTCGAAAATTGCGCAGTGAATGCACGGTGACCACCACAATCATCAGCTCGTGTCACACCATGCAAGCGCTCCGGCGCGTGAACGATGCCCTCTGTGACATAGCTGCGCCACAATGCGGCAGCTTTGGGCGGTGTCTGAAGCTGCCCAAAAGTCAAATGCGCGACGCTGACACTTGCTGACCGTAATAAGTCTGGAAGGCACACGAACGAGCAAGAAACTTTTCGCGTATCAGTAAAGTACAATTTCACAATCCCGAAAACATTACTCCTACCGTGACGTGACGCTTGGTAAGCAGAAAACACACGAAAAGAAAGTGTGGGCGAAGAAGCCACTTTGAGATTCCCGCACTGAACTCCGCAACGTCATAGATTTTTAAGGTGTCCACTGGGTTTCCCGTAGCTTCTAATCAATAAAAATGAATTGAACTCTCATATCTGGGTGCCATAGACCTAGCATACGGTGTTTAAAAAAAATTCATTGAGAATGTTGTTAAAGCGCGAAAAATGCAATATGAAATTTTAGACGTCACGTATGGTGATTTTATGGCGAAATTTCGAAATAAAATTTCAACCTTGATTTTGTCAGCTCAAAATGAATCAGCTAATAGTGATCGCTATGGTATTAGAGTGCTCAGAGTGTAGTTTGTCAATATAAGCCAAGTCGTGGTCCCTCTTTGGTGTCCCTTCAAAGGAGTTTGCCAGTTGTGTGCTGGTCTCGTCAGAAAACTACACAACTGGATCAATAACTTAAAAACCTCCTCGATTTCGATTGAGTCGTTGCCATCAACCTCATAAATGACAGCGATGTTGACCTTTGTACATTGTTATCCGTCAAAATCTAAAGCTAGCTGAAAAACGTAAGATAGAACAAAAAAGTCCTTTAGGTATTTGTGTTCACTATTATCGGGTTTTATCACCTTTTACGTTACGCTAGTGAGCATCTTTATACTGATTAGCCAAACAAAACATGGTCATGATGAATGAGGCGCAAGATCACCTCCCTCCTTCACGTCGTTTTTATTTTCCTGCAGCTCATTCTACCCCCAGAACTTCAGTTTTGAAGCCGCCTCTTTTATCTAGGGGTGATAGTGCTTCACTGCTGTTCGGCAGGTCGTGGTATCGAGACACCGCGAAGGCCGCAGCATTTCCAGGAAAATGAAACCCGAGAGATACATGGGTCTATTAGATGCACGTTAAAGAACCCCAGCTGCTATTATTTTTGATGCCCTTTCTTACGGCATCTTTAGTAGCAATGTTGTCGCATTGGGACGTAAGCTCTTTAAAGTTGTTCTTATTAACTACTGTATAATTATATTACTCAGTGGTTGCAAGTTTTGCCGCAGTTCCTGAAAATTGCACGAGTCAGTTGCGATAACGCTTATAAGAACGATGCATCCTTTGAAACAGCTTGTAACTCCTCCCCTTCTCTCTTCATGGATCTCGTTCTTTGAAGACTTTCATCGCCGATGAACAGGGGCTATACGCGCTCGCTGAAATTTAAATACCATTAATACATGAAATGCTGGTATAATGATTGCGATCATGCTTGCGAAATTCGAAAGCAGTGCATGGCCGCCCGTCGACGACAACCATTGCTTCTGGATCACAACAACTCGGACCCAAACACAGTGGCATATTTAAGTTTATGACGCGTGATATCCATCACACGTTAGTGGGACCGATAATAATGACCGATAATGTGACCGCAGAAGGATAAGTGGGCCCCCTTAGCAAACGTCTTAGCTCTTATGAATGCAAAGTTCGGGGAACTCGGCAACCTGGCGTAGAGGTACGGTGCTTTAGGATTTGTCACACCAAAACAATGTGATGTAATCTGCGTACGAGCTTCAAGTTTAGCATCCACGTCTACCCGCGCAATATAAAATAGAGTACACACTTTTCCGATTCCTGTATTGACCGCATAGTGACGATGAAGACTCATTACCCAAGACACCGTACAGTCTGCACCATTGGTCCACCAAATTTGGTGGAGTTTTGATGGGCAGTTTTGATGTTGCAATGATGCTGAACCTATTCTGCCTGGCAGAGTGAGTTTGGATAAAAGTTCATGCAAAAAAGCGTATCTGGAAGACAACAGCTAGCGTCAGGAACAGTTTATTTGGCAAGGTAGTAGGAGATGGTGCCTTGCCGCAGTTTCCGTGGCTTCAGTAGATTTTTGAAGCCCATATTTTATTGTTTATCGGTTCGTTTTCTTGAGTTCGTATCTGTAACGAGGAATGAAAGTTGGAATAAACTTTACACTAATGCGTACTAGAAAGAATTTGTTGCAATTTACCCAAAGAAGAATCGACTAAAACAGATATTTTAGTAAAAAATAGATAACTTATTTTACACTTGATTATAATCCACTATCACGGCATTATAGGTGAATATTTTTGTGGTGTAACTTAGAATCACGCTTTTGAGATGGCTGTTGAGATTGAATAAAAAAAACACAACTGTTTTTTTAGAGGGAGCCAATTTGAACCTCCTGTAGGGTCAGCATTAGTTTAGTTATTGCTGCTAGCAACATCCACACGACTTACAACATTTCTAGCACCTAAGAAATGACGTAAAATAACATACGTAATGAAGAAGGGGAAATAACTTGCTTTTCAGACCACAACAGTCTTCACTCTGCAAAAAAACAACAAAATAGGTTTTGTAGGCAATATAAAATTCCCAAGCTGTCTACATTACCAACGCACTTTGTTGAGAAATTGTGCGGACCATTAACACCTGAGTTACTCTTACAATTTTGAAACTTTGCAGCGGATTGGTTGCTGAGAGGGCAAGATGTTTCGTTATACCTGTTATTTCCTGAATTGAGAAGATTAGCTACATGTCTTCCGTATAAAAGAAAGATGTTTGGAGCATACGATAAAGAAGAACTTCGAGCTATCACGTAATTCAGTGTACACTGGTGCTGTGAAACGCAAACGAATTTTTCTCCAATAAAAGCCAGCCAATGTGCTTCTGGCTGTCTCTTCTACGTACTTCTACACGAAAGGCGCGAACGAGTGATACAAGTGGAAGAAAATGTTTCTGGGTTTCTGGAATAGCTTCACTAACGCTTAACAGCCACAATTTGTGTGCGTTACTTGCACAAAACTAGGTTAACAGGACTTTTAATATAGATAAGAGTAATACTATGGGTAACAGCAGTCATACTTCATATTATTAAAGACTTTGATGTTAAGAAAAACAACATGAAGCGAAAGTATCCCCAGCTACCCTCAAGCAAGTTGTAGCTACCTTCACTCTTGCAATGTAGAAGTGTTAAAACGTTTTCTTGCATCACGTGATAACGCTAGCATACCAATTATTCAGTTGTTGCTTGTCAAGAAGGCAGATATGATATACAAATTTAGAAAAACCACTTTGTGAACTTTGTGAACACTTACCCCTTCACGCCACCAATAGATCCTGCTCCTGAAACAGCGCCAGGAATAACACCAATGCTTGAGGTTGTTCCCAGGTTACGGAGAGTTCCAGAGACAGGACCGAATGAACCAAATCCTCCAAGGCCGCCAAATCCACCAAGACCGCTGAATCCACCAAGACCACCGAATCCACCAAGGCCGCCGAATCCGCTTAGGCCACCGAAATCGTAGCCACCGAATCCGCCCAATCTCCCACCGTAAACACCAGGGTAGCCGAAGCCTCCGAATGGGCCGTATCCAAGTGAGCTGCCATACCCGCTACCATATATGCCAGAGAGGCCAAAGGAACGTGGGTAGCTTCCGAGTACGCCGGAAAGACCGGAGAAACCAGGGTAACTTCCGTACGCGCCGAAAAGGCCAGAGTAACCTCCTGGAAGTCCGGAGAGGCCAGAGAGTCCGGGGTATCCCCCGTACAGTCCTGAAAGCCCACTCAGACCAGAGTAGCCTCCAACTAAGCGGGAGTATCCGGGATAGCTACCAGGGTAGCCTCCAACGAGTCCTCTAAGTCCTCCATAAAGACCTCCCAAAGGTCCTGGGTAGCCTAGCGAGCCGAGTGAGCCGCCATAGAATGCAGATGGGCTAGAGAGTCCAAAAAGTCCTGAATATCCACCCAAGTAACCACTGCTTAGGGGTCCGTAGTAACCACCAGATAGGCCGGAGAGACCAAAACCACGACCGAGAAGTCCTAGAGATCCTCCAAGACCGCTGAGTCCACCCAAAACGCCTGGGTATCCGCCGTACAAAGTCGAAAGACCTGACAAGCCTGAATAGCCTCCCAGGAGTCCAGAGAGGCCTCCAAGTCCTGAGAGACCGATAGAGCTTCCATACAGTCCAGAGACTCCGGGATAACCTCCCACAACACGTGCATTTAGTCCTCGGAATGAAGCTGGGTAGCCTACTGAACCGAATTGGGTACCGTATGATAATACAGATGGGCTATAGGCTCCAAAAACTCTTGATGATCCACCCAAGTAACCACCGTTGAGGAGGCCGGAGTAACCTCCATAACCTCCCATGAGACCAGAGAGGCCTCCAAGGCCGGAGTAACCTCCGTACAAACCTGAGAGTCCACTGAGACCAGAATAACCACCAAGCCCGTACAGTCCGCCTAGTCCTCTAAGGCCTCCGCTAAGCCCTGACAGAGCAAGGGAGCTTCCATAAAGTCCAGAGAGACCTGAAAGTCCGCCAAGGCCAGAGAGACTTCCTAGACCAGAAAGACCTCCATACCCTGATAGACCTCCGAGACCACTGTAGCCTCCTAGGACACGATAACCTCCATAGCCACCAAGACCACTAAGGCTTCCTAGGCCATTGAGACCTCCTAGGACACCAAGGTTTCCTAGGCCTCCAAGGCCACCGTAACCTCCGAGGACACGATAACCTCCATACCCACCAAGACCTCCAAGGCTTCCCAGGCCACTGAGACTTCCTAGGCCACCAAGGTTTCCTAAGCCACCAAGGCCACTGTAACCTCCGAGGACACGATAGCCTCCATAGGCACCAAGACCTCCGAAATTTCCTAGGCCACTGAAACCTCCTAGACCACCAAGGCTTCCTAGGCCTCCAAGGCTGCTGTAACCTCCGAGGACACGAGAACCTCCATAGCCACCGAGACCTCCAAGGTATCCTAGACCACTGAGACCTCCTAGGCCACCAAGGCTTCCTAGGCCCCCAAGACCATTGTAGCCTCCGAGAACGCGATAGCCTCCAACGCCACCAAAACCTCCTAGGCCACCGAAGCTTCCTAGGCCACCAAAGCCTCCTAGGCCACCAAAGCCTCCTAGGCCTCCATAGCCTCCTCCCAAGCCATAACTAAGCAGCCCTGCTCCCTTTACGAATGCAGCAGCTCTGTCTGCAAAGGCTGAAAAATATAAAGAAGGCAATTTGATGGTTAGAAAAAGTTTGCTTGATAGACTGTGTGAGAGAACAGAAAAAAAACACTTTTATTTGCTTCATGTCAGCATTATGTAACCACATGACAATAACTTTGAGATGAATGGCTATTTGGGCTAGTTGGTTTGAATTCATGCTAATAAGGGCTGCAGCGCGAACACGAATGTGCTAGAAGAAACAGACGAAAGGCGAGGCATGGAAAGCAAAGAGGACAACACGAGATTCGCCTTTCATCTGTTTCTTCTAGCACATTCGTGCTCGCGCTGCAGCCCTTATTACCATAACTTTGAGATCTTAAACTGGATAGCGTAGCCTTATACAGCGTATCACTTTTTCCTAGCATAAATCCTCGCTACAAGAGATATGAGTGCTTATTTCGCCAGTAAATGACGTGTTATTATTGCCATCTCTCCCATGCTATTTAAAATCATGAGATTTGGTGAGGCGTATTGCGACGGCTACGCTGCAATGGTTAGAAATTGCATACTGCGAGTTTTCATTTTGCTATGAGCTTACCCAAGAGTATAAAAATGTTCCCCAAAACATCTTTCCGAATTTCTTGTCACCTTACGAACAGACTTGCACTGATACTCGTTAGATTATGCCGTACATAGAGCAAAATATAATGGTACCTGCAAGCTTTATTTTTTTTCCTACCCACAACACTGAGTGGTATCATATAAGTAATTCAAGCAACACCAAAAATATTTAAATAAAATTGGTACTTCTCGCAGATTAGAAGCAATAAGTTTACAACATTTCATTTTTGAACCATCAGATACCAACACTCACCAAAGCATAGGACAGTTAGGACTGCGGCCAGAAGTTTTCCGTTCATGGTGGAAAAGCCCGTCTTTCCCCTTTATCAACGCTTACTGGCCAAGCGTCGTGACCTTATTCCGCAGCTAGCCCGGGTATATATACGTATCCCAGTCGCAGTCCCGACATGTTTCATAGGTCACGTGTCTCCTGCAGAAAAGACATTGCTTATTGTTCATGGCTGTCACCCACAAAAAAACGGTATTCTGTCAACGGCAACAAGAAGAATAAAACTTTTCACAACCCGCACACGTAAACAATGACGCTGCAAATGATTAGTCGGGTGGTCTATTTAAAGAAAATAAATATACCATGCGATAACTAGTGACAGTGAGACTAACAATGGTATTCTGCTCCATAGGTTATTGGTAGGTAAGCACAGTCTTTCGTGGTAGCTGAAAGGACAAGGCATAATACAATCATTGTGTTTTTTTTTCGCCCTTGTTAAATATATGATTATAAGAGACTCGGTAGTGAAGAACTCCTGAAGTTTTAAATGTGTGATGTTCATTAACGTGCACCTCAGTCTAACTACATGAACCGCAAGCACTACGCCACCATCTTAACGCGGTGTCCGTGGCTGGCATTTAATCCCGCGACCTTCTGATTCCTAGTCAAGTAATGGTAGCGCCATAGGGGCGGCTAAAGTGACAAAGCGAGAGCAGTTATCAAACTACTGAAGCTTACAGGAAAGAGTTGCTTTCTATAAGCTGAAATCTTCACACACAAGATCTGCTTGGTAACCATAGCTGTTCACGGATACATTCATTAGTAAAATAACCGCTGCCTGATCTGGCAGTGTAGGTTTTCTTTATTTGGGGGCCGTTCTTCGCATTCAGCGTTTTATATTGTCCATTCATGTGAAACACATTTCTGTTAATGAAGCCAGGGCACATAGATTCGTAGATGTGCACAACTATTGAACAAATCGCAAGAACGTGAAGCCCCTTTGCAAGGCCCAAATGTCTCTTTACAAGAAATATTAAAAGACGGAACACAACGCAAGTGTTAGTGCTCACAACTTAGTAGTTTGGTGGCGTCTACTGCATGGGTATTGTTCGTATGTGGGATCCGTCGCACCTAGCGTACACCTTGTAAAGAAACCAAGTGGGTATAAAAGGGCAGCCGCTCAAGCGTACACACCTCGTATTTATCTTGTAACTTTGGAACATTCAGTAGAAAGCGAGCTTGACGCAGCGTTTTAAAGACCGCGCAGTAATGTTCAGGTAGAAGGAATCGCATGATATACCGTTCACGAAAGAAAATGATTGAAAAAGTTCATTAAGATCTTTCCTAAGAAAACGGGCAAATCGAACGTGGTACCCATGAAAATAAGGCTTACGGCCCAGCGAGTCCTAACGCTGTGACGAGTCACAATACCATTGGTTTCCAAGTTTCAAGGACAGATGAGGTATAGAAAATAAAATCGCGTTACCCTTACACGGAGGGTACCATACACAAAATAAATTTGTAACATTTAAAGTAAAAGTGTGCACGTGTGTTACTCGTCAAGAACAAAAAAATTGAATTACAGCGTCTATATTATGTTGTCCGAACATGAAAGGGAACTCTCCGTGAGGGGGGGATTCGACCGACCCCCCTTCCTAGCCCTGGTAGCTCAAGCCTTTGGAGCTTGGTAAGTTGAACTATATTGGTGCTAATAAATACAGAGACGCATAGCAGAAGAACCAGAAAGAATGTGGTTTAGGAACGTTTAACAACCAATGCACATTCTGAATTCCCCATTGACAACGTGGCCGTTTTAGTCAATGAACAGAAAACGTGGTGCCTTCTATGGTCAGATGACTTCGTTTCCAGCCATACCTTGAATAAACCAAAGTTTGCATTACCTGCATCCGAATAAATCAATAAAAGAATTTATCTGAACAACATGCCCAATTTTCATCCAAAGCTCCGGCTCAGCAACGTGGAGAAATCAATCAGACTCTGATAAAACATCATATTTGCGCATCTATCATTTATTTTAATTGCAAAATTTCAAAGTCATGGCGACCTCAGCAATACTGCCCAACGCGCGGGCACACTGAGATATGAGGCGCCTTTATTTGTAACAGTTCGTTCTTCGATGAACGTTCATAGGGGGGGGGGGGAAGACCGCAGTAGTTTTACTCTCAATGCGTCATTCACGTTTCCATGAAGCGGCATGACTCCTCAGTGCACCATCCAAGCTTGTATTTTGTTGACATGCTTGTACTATGTTAAAGCTTAATGTTATGCCACATGAATGTTACCGTACATGCAATCACAAATACGATTTTCCCAGCACTTGTTTAGAGCTTCGCATCAAGTTCTATGCATTCACGAGGATATACACAAAGCAGTGTCATCGATTTACACAGTTATTTTTCTTTTAACATTCCTTTTCTGTCAACTTTTATTCCCCATACCTCCTTCCCCAGCACAAGGTAGCCAGCCAGAATGAATATTGGCTAACCTCCCAGTCCTTAGTTTTTCTCTTCTCCTCCTTCTCCTTAATCAGAATGTCTGACACTGCATTGGGCGAACTTTGTGCAGTGAAGAAAACATCGAACATTCGTGCTGCCACTGTCCTTGCTTGCCTCGGTGAGAGAAAGGCTTTCTGGGGTACTACAATGACTAGACGACCACCCACATTTAGGGCAGATGCTACCCCATTACCATCCACATCACTAGGTGGCCTACAAGATAGTCAAATCACTCTGGTATTGTTTGAGAGTGACTGACTTTTACGTGATTTTACGTGATCTTTAGCTATGTCTTTATTAACTGCGCACGTCAGTAATGGTGCAGGTTACATTAGAATCAGCCATCTCCATCCATATTAGCGACCTGCCAGTGTGCGCATAAGGGAATTTGTTAGCCAGTATGAGTGCGAAGCATTTCTTAGCGAACGCCAGCAACTTTGAGCGTATCTATCTATCTATCTATCTATCTATCTATCTATCTATCTATCTATCTATCTATCTATCTATCTATCTATCTATCTATCTATCTATCTATCTATCTATCTATCTATCTATCTCTCTATCTGTCAAGGACTTTTAGCTCTCCTGGCCGTTTCAATGAAGCTATCAATACTAAGCTTGATATGGCACAACATTACTGTAAGAAGAACATATGTAAGTAGCCGTAACGTGAAAATAATGACATGTACGTCATGAATGTCATTATTTACAATTCTTGGTCCTGCAGCTCTTGCGGTGGTTTCGTTCACATGGCATATGGCAAAACTGGTATGGTATGGCAAGATTGCATGGCGAACAAAAGCGACAAATCCTAACATGAAACTCATGACATGAGTGTCATGTAACAACATGACTACATGCCACATTGATGCGCTCGCGGCCGTTTTGCTAGCTCTACATATAGCAAATCTGGTGTTACATGACGTCAATGAATAACGAAGTATATGACTGGTGCAAACATGATAATCCGGACACGCGTGTCATGTAAGAACATAACATACCACGCTCATAGCGTGCTCACAGCCGTTTCGCTAGCTTCACATATACTAAATTTAATATCACGTGACGTGAATAGATGACAAAAGTAAAGGACACAATCAAACATGATAATCATGACACGGAAGTCATGTACGGCATCATTGACCTCCACCTCGTAACGTTGTGCTTATTTCAAAGCGACATAGCAAAATGTTTCATTCGTGCTTCGCATATAATCGATTCCCACTGTACGTGGGATCTGCCAATTTTTCGGCGGGCTGATCATGTTTATAATGTTTCAGAGATCACTATATTAGTCTCCAGGAAGCCCATGTACACTCCGGGCCCCACCTCATTCAGCACTTTCTGAAACTGAAACTGTAACTAGGCGCTATATAACCGCCCCAAATAAGTGAACGTCGCATGCTTGAGCAAACCAACTTTACAGCCACGATAAATTTGTTCTTAACTAGTTATTGCAACGAAAAAATACAAGACGCAAAATTTTTCTTCAGTGCTCGTTTAGATGCATCCATCGTAGTGTGAGTTACAACTAGGGAAGCATATGCCTTTGAGATCCATACAATAGTTCCAAACTAGTGTGGCGCTTAGTGAAGGCTACTGGTATTTCTTGCTCGAGAGCACTGGCCACTGTTGCCGAAAACAACAGCGTTGCCACTCCAAGCAAAACATTTTTTCTGCGAGTATTGTTTTACTACACATGCGTCTTCATTCTTTTAACCTGCAAATAATCGTTTCGAAAAGTTCCGCGTAAGCGGAAATGCTTTGCAGTATGCCAATCCACGTTGACGCAGATTGGCATAGAAGTGTAAGACGGCATGCTTCTACCCTTTCTTGCTAAAAACAGTTACATGAAGAAAGTTACGTGAGCACCTCTTTCTATTAGAGAGAGTACATTTCTGGAAGACGACGTACACCGTTGATATATATGTCGAACGTGATATCGCCTACCGCGCCATAGTGATGAGCTCTGACTGCCCGCGTGTTTGTGTCAGTGTGTGTTGTGTGATGTGCTATCTTTCTCTCCCTTTCCGCATTTTCCCCTCCTTTTTTTTTAATCTCCCGCACTCTGTTCCAGCATGTATGGTAGCAAACTGGTTATCTTGTACAGGTTAACCTCCCTGCGTTTCTTCCTCTACCATTGCTTGTGTCTCCCTGCCACACTGTCACTCAAATACACTTCCATACCCTCCTTGTTGCAATAAAAACAAGATATTCACTTACTTTTATGGATTTGACATAGCTTGCGCATTTCCAATGGAGGCGAAAATGCTGTGGGGGGCGTGTCCTCAGATTTGGGTGCACTTTAAAGAACCCCAGGTGGTCTAAATTTCCGGAGCCCACCCCTACAACGTCTCTCATAATCATATGGTGGTTTTCGGACGTTAAACCCCACAAATCAAGCAATCAATTGACATGGCTTCTGCCTGATGGATGAGGGAAGGCTTCGACACTTATGCAGAGCGGGAAAGTACACGGACCTCTTTGCAGGGGTCGCAAAACTGGCTATTGTTTCACCTGCAAGTGAACCTAAAGAGAAGCGCAAGAAAACACTTCTGTGATTGTCAATCGCATTCAATTCCAACTTACAAAAGACCATTCGACCAGTGCCTGTATTTAGAACAACATAATAATGAACGTGAAACAAGTGTCTCTGTTACTCTTTATTGATACCTTTGTTCTCGATTACACAATATTTACAGAACATGGGAGCCAGTATCGTGGGCTCGCACGTATAGAACGCATAAGTCGCACTGACCACAAACGGCGGCACTTTATATTCAACTTCTTCTTTGGTTAAAAGGGCGATGACACAGCTACCCAACAAAGAATAGTTTTCAGTGAAAAATAGTATAAGGTATATACTATATATAAATATATATATATATATATATAGTGGGAGTAATATTTCAATGGGCCAGTTAGTCTTCGTGAAGGTATGAGATATGGCACAACGGGAGCGTTGTCAACAAGGATAAATATATTTATTTACCAACAGTTTCGGGAGGGGTCCTCCCTTCATCAGGGGATGAGTTATACTGACATGAGCTTCCAAACATCGTTGCTGCCGCGTCCCTCTCGCCTTCTAAGATGTTTGCGAGAGTGAGAGGGAACTAGAAAAAGGAAAAAAAGAAAAAAGGGGGAGAAAAAAGACGAAAAAAAGAAAGAAAAGAAAGAAAGTAAAAAAGGAAGAACCACTGTCAACACTTAGAACAAAACCAACTGTCCGTCTACATCCACATACGGTTAATATCACGTGCTGTTCTGTTCTTGACGTGTGTCGGGCCACCCAAGATTGTCGCCGCGGTGCCGGGAGGGTCCGTGACGGCGTGCGTAAAGAAAGGGGTTTCCCCGTAATGGGTTGGTCGGCGGGTGGCGGGCGGCGTGCGTAAAGGAAGGGTTTCTCGTTAATGGGTTGGTCGGCTATTTACCTTTAATATTCGTCCGTTTCCCTTCAATTGTCATCAAGTGGTAGGCGAACGTAAACACTTTGTATGTGCATGCGGAAAAAAAGAAAAAAAGAAAGAAAAAAACAAGAAAGGAGAGTGTACACGTACGAGTCAGTCAGAAAAAGGCATGGTCTCCAGCTATCAATCTTTGTCACCAATTTTCTCCTGGCTTACTTCTCGGAGGCAGTTGAGTTTTCCGGGGTCCTCATTGATGCCGGCTACTAATGTACGAAATTTGAAAATAAAATATGCCTCATGCTGTTCGCGCTCGTGTCTGTTTGAGAAACCGGACTGCAAAAGAGTTACGCTGATATTTTCAAAACTGTGGTTTGGCAGGCGCAGATGTCTAGATATAGGCAGCTTCGGCAGTGAAGTGGCGTGGTACCGGTGATTATTGAACCGCAGCCGAAATGGCGTGTCTGTTTGGCCGATATATTCTTGTCCGCAGATGTTGCAATGTAGCACGTATATATATATATATATATATATATATATATATATATATATATATATATATATATATATATATATATATATATATATATATATTCAGCAGGAAGTTCAAGGGGTCTGGTACGTATAAAGAACACAAACGAGTACACGTACGAAAGAGCAATACTTTTATGCCAACGTTTCAGCCGTGGCACGGCCTTCGTCAGGGACGAAGCCGTGGCACGGCCTTCGTCATTCCCTGACGAAGGCCGTGCCACGGCTGAAACGTTGGCATAAAAGTATTGCTCTTTCGTACGTGTACTCGTTTGTGTTCTTTATATATATATATATATATATATATGTGTGTGTGTGTGTGTGTGTGTGTGTGTGTGTGTGTGTGTGATAAGTAGACTGTTGCAGCGACGTGACGGCGTCGCTGGTTTATTGAAAGGACGAAGGCGTACGACTCGAAGGAAGCGAGCTGCCGAAGTAGAGCAGCGGCCGTGGCGTCTAGCCAGCCAGAAGCGTACGAACGTTCTAGGCAAAGTTATATTGCGATTGTACTGAGCTAATAACTACACGTCACTTCTGATAAATTCGATTTAGGACGGCATTAGCATAATGAAGCTTGAACTGACGCATGCACTTTGCTGGTTCAATATGTGAAAGTATTTCCCTATTTTGCTTGTTCTCCTGTTCTTTTATTTTGAAAACGGATGTTTTTTCTTTTCGAAGATTGGGCTACATTTATATAGTTTGCAGTGCACAAGAAGGCTGCCTGTAATTTTCATCTGGCGGCATGCATATTGATGCTCATTCATTTTTTTTCTTTTCGAAGATTGGGCTACATTTATATAGTTTGCAGTGCACAAGAAGGCTGCCTGTAATTTTCATCTGGCGGCATGCATATTGATGCTCATTCAGCCGTTCGTTTGGAATGTGGAACACTCGGGAGAAGGCCTCAACGAGTGCTTCAAATAGCATCACTATAAAGTCACCAAACGCTGCTCAAGCGTCATCACTCAAGCACGTTTTTAAGGGTGAATTTCCTTACGCCGCGGATCATACATAGGTCCTGTGTCATCGTCGTGGTAGCCACATCTCGTTTAGGCATTCCAATGTTCGCTGAATGGCGGTACTTGTGTACAGGGTGTCCCACATAAATTGAGCCAAGCCTTTGAGAGTGAAAGGCACTTAAAGGCGAATCGTACTAAACGCATACTACTAGCACTAGCCTGTAGGTACTCAGGCCATTTTTTCATTGTTACCCATACTAAATAATTATCAATTCTTAATTACATAGTGTTTAATTATGGACTGGAAACATGAAATATGAACACTGAGATGTAGAGCACTTTCAGAAACCACCGACTTAATTGTTTTCTGTATGATATGTCTCGTGCTGATACTTTTTCCACGTTGTAAAAAAAAAAGCCATGAAATGTGTAAAGAAGCCGCATGACGGACTGCAAGCGCACTGCTATGGTGCTGCTATAGGCTTGTTTTTTACAACATGGAAAAAATAACAGCGCTAGTCGTATCGTGCAGAAAACAATTCAGTCGGTGGTTTCTGAAAGTGCTCTACATCTCAGTGTTCATATTTTGGGTTTCCAGCCATAATTTAAAAAGAGGTAATCAATAATATTCAATAATTAGTACGGGGAGAAATAAAAAATAGCCTGAGTACCTACAAGCTAGCGCAAGTGGTACGCGTTCGGTTCAATTTGCCACTGAAGTGTCTTTCTTTTTCAAAATTTTGGCTCAAGTTATGTGAGACACCCTGTATATATGATGAAAAGATGCGAGATGGCGGTACTTAGTGTTCACTAAATATATAGACGGACCAACGTATGGACGGACGGATGGACGCATGGACAAACAGATAGACGGACAGGCGGACGGATAGACGGATGCACAGCCGGACAGACAGACGAACAGACGGATGGACGGATGGGCTCACGGACAGATGGGCAGATGCACGGACTGACGAACAAACGAATGCACCGACGCTTCGCCCTATACTGATCACCATTCACTCCGTGGATGTGCTGTGATTTTTGTTCTCGGAATATGGGTAGTTTACTTAATATGTGATCGCGAGTGCCGGCTAGCCCGTGGAGGTCTCCTCCGGAAGCCACGGAAACTATGCAGCTCGCGGCGCGTGGATAAAATCACATGTTGACAGATGATTGAGAAAACGATTTCTAGCTGACTGTGTGATTTACTTTTAAGTTCCAAGCCATGAGCGTGCTCACTGCCTGGCGAAAGATACCAGGCCTCGCGTTCGTTGAGATGCCTCAGCTCTTATCCCGGATGGTACTTCTACAGACGTGCTATCCACATTCTTTGACATTACCTCACATTACAGATAAAGCAGAACGACTTTCTCTCTTCCTAGTCTCAAGTTTAAGAGGGTGAGTCGGTCACGTTCAGGTTTTTGCAGATGCGAACGTATCCCAACCTCAGAGCACTACTGCCGTATTGACCCTGTCTTTCTGCAGTCCTGCCCTAAACGCGGGCACAAGTCTGCTTCTTGGGCTCATATGCTCTCGCTGCGTTCATTCAATGTGATCTCTCGTCTGGAGGATCAGATGAAGTGTGGCGAAGCTCTTCGCGTGGAACATGACTCTTGAACTGCAGCCTGCCCAGAGAGCCCGAGCCGTCACCGAGAGCCACCTCCAAGTTCCGTGTAAGGTGGAGCCACCGACTTGATAAAAAGCCTTATAGGGCTCCCCTCTATATTTTCCTCGAGCTTACTAGATAAAGTTCTCGTCATATCAAACGCTGTTCTATATATTGCGACTCGGTTGTTCTCAGGAGCCTAAACTATAAGATCGGGAGTGGTTCTTAACTGTACTAAAGAAAGGTTGCATGGTCCAATTAAGGTGGTCTTTGCACGCTGACACCATGCTTCAGCATATTGGTTTGTTGTAATATGATAACTGTAGCATGAAAGCCACATTCTGCACTTTGATCCTCCTCTCATCTGAGCAGCCGACAATGCATCTTCAGTTTCAGTTTATGTAGCAGTCTTTTCGAACAATTGTGTTAACGTACAATATTACAGTTACAATTATTTGATGTTTTTATACAATGGCAATGGTCAACACAAAACTATGCAAATTATATTAAAATGTAAAAAAGATGCAAGAACAGGAATCAAAAGCAGTTAAGATCAGCTTGACGAGATTCCTGACCCTCATCAGATGCCTGAACCCTGCCGCGAAGGTCTCTTGCTGCGGGTATATGGTCCACCGATTGCTGTTGTGATTGTGGCAAAATGCATGACCGTGTGAACGTGGCGTGGAACCAAGCGGTGGTTCAGGCACCTGGAGGATCTAAACACACTTGCGAATGAGGTTCTTATGTGTCTGCCTGTAGTTCCTTCTTTTGTACGCTGCCTGCTATATTTGTATGGTGCGTGACGAGGATTTTTCACCTCACAATAAGGAATGTCTTACGCAAAATTTTAATTGTGTGAATAGAGAAAAAAAGAGCTTTTCGCAATCATAAAACATGTCAGGAGATATTATCTCTAATATCAAGGTAAAAGTTACTCTGCATATAAAATATTAGAAGTTTCAATTAACGCTGTCAGCCATTGCAGTGAATTCTTCTGACTTATAAATGCCACCAGGTGAGCAAAAGGGAACAAAAAGCAGGAAATATTTTATGAATACCTTAGTCTCCTATTGAATGAAAGTTGGGTAAATTTATGGGCTCGTTTTTTTTCGTTAGAAACAATATTATTGAGAACGGACATACAATAAAACCTAGAAACGTATAGAGGATATTATTAGAAGTTATTGTAATGTAGATGTGAAGAAGCAAAAATGGATGAAAAGATAACTTGCCGTGGACAGTGCCGAACCTATGACTTTCGAATAACGCGTCTGATGCTTTACCAACCGAGCTACCACGGCGGGCATCCACCGAATCACTTTACGGGCACGTTGATTAAGTGTGGGTGCGTCACATTTACATTACACTTACTTCTAATAATATCTATTGTACTTTCGTTTTTATTCATTATTCTTTGTTCAATTATTACCCCGCTTAGCCCGAAGGCACTGCAGCAAGGGGGTTACAATGTTGAGAAAAACACATCTTCATTTATACAGTACATATAATTAATGAGAACTAACAGATACAAGTATTCGTTAGTTCTTCTTATTATTGTTTGTACCAAAAAAAACAAGCCCTTATATTTAGCCCACTTTCCTTCAACCATAGCGAGGATCTCATTCTAGCAGACTTGGTGCCTTCAGGAGGTACGCGAGGGATCTATTGGTCAGCGGCCAGCCGGTAATAGGATCACGTGACACGTGACGCCAATTTGCAAATAAAAGAGTTTCTCTCACTCCCCGCAATGACAACTGGTGGCGCTGTCTGTCGGGCCCATGTTTTATGCACATACATACACCATAAAACGGATGGGGGGATAGCCGCCATGGTGGCTTACTTGGTAAAGCATCGGACGCGTCATTCAAAGGTCGCAGGCTCGTTCCCTGACTACTACAAGTTATCTTTTCATCCACATTTCTTTCTTCCCATTCACGTTACAATTGCTTGTAATATTATCCTTTATACTTTTCTTGGTATAATTGTCTGCCAGTTCTCATTACCATCTGTGCTCTAACGTTTTTCATGCTGTGAAAATATCGATTACTAAATTGCCTTTTAATAAAGTTTCCTTCTAAGGTGAACTAGTAGTGTCCGCACAATTTCATGAAACGTAAAAGAAAAAGCTTGGTGGTAAATATATTTTCAAAGAAATCGCATTTGATTAATTGTCCAAAGGCTTAGCAATCTAAATGAATAATAAAGGCCTGCACAATTCACCCCACGCACGTAATCCTTGTCTAAAATCACTGACGTTGTGTTTTCAGCAGCTTGTTAAAGTCATGACTTCTTAAGTGAGAGAATTTAAATGTGAAATTCTACAATATAAAAATAAAGGAATAGTAACTAGGCGCTGCGCGCTTCTTACATTGCGCGAGCCAAAGACATCCTTATGAACAGTGCTGCTATAAATGTTGTATTCTACGAAGAAATTCTACCTTACAATGCGTCTTTTTGGCATATGAAAGATGCACACAACGTCACTGAAGAGGAACAATGAGTTCAAGACGCACAGTATCATGCGAGTCAGTTCTCGGCAAAATTGATTTCGTTTTACTTCTAGCAATGACCTACTTTTTCACGACAAGTGTGCTTGTTTTCAAATGTATACCTTGAACTGTCCTTCAACTTCGCACGCACATAGAAGAAAGCTGCGACACTTTATGTAACGGAATGGTGATTTATTTTTCTTTAGAACAACTTACGCACTGTGCCACAAGAGCTCAACGCTTTTTTTTGTTTCAGTGCTAACCTTCGTGACAGCTTAGAGCCTATGACGTAGCTCTACGAAGATTTTGACACCAGTTCGATTGCTGGTCATCATGCTCACATTTCGATGGCGGCTACCACCTGTACCTAGCAACATGTTGCTCTAAATATTTTTTATTGTTTCTCTTAGGCTATGTACCAAGGAACCTCTAGGTACATAGATTTAGCGGCGCGTTAAAGAACAGTAGGTAACAGAAATTATTCCAAAGTACGGGCTTCTTGAATTCGATTGCCGTTTCAAGCAACTGATTTTGGCAGTTCTCAACGTCATGCTGGACAGCCGCTTTTCTCGCATGCACATGTCACGGTTACATTGACAGCATTGCCAACAATACCTTTTTGTATTTGCAGCCAAGCTGTTATGATATCACAGTACCATAGTCGTTTTTTCATGCTGCCGTTCACCTTTACCCACGGTGTCTGCAATTAATATCGCGGTAAGTATCCAAGATGGCATGTGATTCGAACCCGGGCCCTCCGCGTGGAAGTCAAGTTTTCTGGCACAGACCTATGCCGCTGCCTCGAAATACTCTGCAAAACGACTCCATACAGGCATCCTGTCACGCGAAAAAAAATCATGATTGCATATATAGTATGGCGTGGAAGAAAAGGAAGATAGAAACCACGCCACACACACAAAGCTAATGACGCAACGAATGTATGCTGTGATGCTTTGCGCCGACAACAAACACTGAGCCAGTGCTGAGAGAGAAACAGAAAAAGTGAAAAAGGGGAGAGGAAGGAAAGAGAGAAGAAACTAAATAGAAAATGGAAGGGCAAAAAATAATGCTGGTCAGCATCACAGTACCTTTAGGCTTAGCACCACTAAGGTGAAGCTACCAAAATTTTTATATAGCTTCTTGTCATTCATTTTACCAATTGTTTTACTACTTAAGGTATAGTAGATGCCCGAGTCAGTGACAAGTTGGCATTTTACATCTACCCCCAAACCCATACCAACCCGCCCCTGCCCCCGAAAATTACCCCACTGTTTCCCCTTGTGAAACCAACAAAAAGCAAGTGGCCCTCTGCCTAAGAATTTGTCTAACACGAACGAGAAACGGTTCTTCACAGGGGACTTTGAGCGTTTCCTGAGCATGGTTTATTTAAAGGGCGAACGAATGAATGTTACGGCAACAAATCGCAACGCGTTGCAAACAATGGCGAGCAGCTCGAAACTTGCAGCACGAGTCTTAAGCACAAAGAACGTACAAATGAGCATACACGGGAGGAGCGTGGACTAACTGCCACAGCAACAGAAAGAAAGACAAACGAAACAAACGCACTAGTATAAACGGTAGGAGCGTGAACTATCACAATTTTTACTTCTTCGTCTACAAGCAGCGTAGGTTCTTTCCTAAACGCGGCTACGGCAGCGAGGCATGTGACCTTCATGCTCTCTTTATCCGCTGTAACTTCAAAGAAAGTTGCGGTGGAAGCGCAGCACACGGTCAACGCCCTGTGGATGCGCGCGTTCATCACAACGCACGGACCTACGACCTTTAGAGCGCGGACAACACGTGCCATTAGAGCCATTTCGCTACTGGATACGAAAACGCGCTGAAGATGCTGACCTCCGAGGATCAATATAAATGGCATGTTGTTAGCAAGCTGGACAACGTACATTTCAGGGCCTAGTGGCTTCGCACCACACACAGCGGGGTGAGAGATTGAAGGCTCGAGGACCGGCTGTGAAACCTTTCTTTCTTCTCATTTTTTGTTTACTATCTGTTACTATACAAGGTGTTTCAAGAAATGAGTTCAATATTCTTTTAAAACCAGCAAAAGGAGCTATATTCTCGCTGTTTTCAGAGTTTGTAGGTCAACATTTGTTATTTTTAATTAGGGGAGTTAGGCAGTTAGGTCTAACAGTAAAATTGAAGTTTTTCATGCGAAAAACCCATTTCTGCTCTGAAATTTTGGAAAAATGGCCTCTAGTAACAACTGCGACCTAATGAAATTTTCAAAAATCCTGCGACGAAATCAAAACGAAACGACTGATGAGGGCAACAAGCAGACGACTACAATAACGTCACTGTTTAAGTACAGCTGTTAGAGGTGTGCTGTTCTTCGCCTTTCGTTAACAATGCGTGCTGTAATTGCAAGCGCAGCCCACACATACAGACAATGCAGTCGGTTCAGGTTTGATATAAGAGAGCTCCCTCATTTTCGGACGTCTCAAAAGAGTAAGGCAGTTGGGCTCTTTCGCGTTTCGATTGCCGTTTCGCCGTAAATTTAGGAGAAATTTATTATTTCACTGTTATTACTACAGGCCACATTTCCGAAATCTCAAAGCCGCAGTGGGTTCTTCGCATGAAAAACTTCAATTTTCTTATTTGACTTGACTGCGTAAATTAACAATTAAAGTGTTAGTTATTTGAGTGTACCAATTACTGTTCCACTCATGTTTTCAACTCTCGATGGCTGCCGCTACGGAAAAAACTACAGTGAAGACGACGAGCAAATAGTGCCTTTTGCTGATTTTTGAAGAATATTGGGCACATTTCTTGAAACACCCTGCTTAATGCCACGCGTATGTGCCAGTCACGGTGGCATCAAAACGTACCGAGTGTTCATGGCAAGGTTTTTGACACGTCTTGACAGCTTCAACAAAATCTAAGCACCAATTATTTTCCTGAAACGGTGTGTTATTTATCGCAGTCGAGAATAATAGAAATGGCTATAACCAAACTTTGCTGTCGAGTTGCCTCCCTCAAATTTACTTGAACAGAGCAAGTCGAGCGCTGTCGCCTCTGTGGCGCTTTTGTAAGGAGGAGGAAACAATTAGAAATCGCTGCCTATCTTATCGCCGGTACACGTCATTGAGGAGAACATTCGTAGCACCACTTCTTCGAAACTTGAGTCTGAAAATATCCGAATCAGTTGTTCTTTCTTTTGGCGCCTCCATACTCTGGCGTACAGACTATGGATGTTTACTACACTATAGAGGAATGTATCAGCCAGACAAAAGAATATCGAGCTAAATTCTTCATCCTTTTAAGCTTTTCAATACTAATATTCCGCAATTGGGTTTGTCTTATTTGCTATTACTGGTTATAGAGAAGTATTGTTAAGAAACACTGAAAAAAAAATTCACGCGTAACTTCACAGATTTGATGAAAACCATTCGAAGAAGAAGAAGAAGAAGAAGAAGAAGAAGAAGAAGAAGAAGAAGAAGAAGAAGAAGAAGATGAAGAAGAAGAAGAAGAAGAAGACGAAGAAGAAGACACTGTTTTTTGGGGTTTTTCGAATTTTTCGCTCCTCATTTTTTTCTTTGTTCTTTGTCATGAGGCTCACAATCAGTATATCACACGTTGGCTACTACAAGCTTTCATGGCCCATCCCCCAGAAAGGGTATGTACCAGTGCTTACAGGCAACAAACAAATAATCAATCGACTAAGCTTTACAGCTCACAGAACAACAACGGCCAACGGGCTCACCAAACGTTTCAACAGAACCCTGCATGAAATGATAAGCAGGTACGTAAGATGTAGAGCACAAGAACTGGAACGACATCGTGCCTTACGTCACAATCACCAACAACACGGCTCGTCAGGAGACCACTCGGTTGACACACTTCGGTCTCGTTTACGAACGTGAGGGTACGACAACGTTAGACGCTATGCTCCCTCACGAAAATGATGGTAATGAGATGGACGCCGAAAAGTTGCTGATAATATCATCTTCGTAGAACTTGGCTCTCAAATGTTACGAAAAAGAAACTTTCACTGTATGAGTATTTAGAGGGCGCAGCATAGAGAAATCGATGAGAAGAGTTGATGTCAGCAATTTTAAAAAACTACGAAGATACTCATCATATTTCAAGATTTAGAAGTAGAGGACATATGTAGCCAGCACAATCAATCTCCAGGTGATGAAGTCCCAAAAAAGATAGATAAAGCTGAGTCGGACACGCGAGCCCTTTGTCTAGAGTGAGAAAACAGAAAGTTGGTCACGTTACTTGCCAGTTCCGACTACTATTGGCCTTTTGTGACAGAAAATGTGAGAAGTGTGTGCATGAAATGAAAAAAAAAACTCGAAGCTGTGCTCACCTAACTTGCATAGCCTGTACAAGGGCACTTATTTTCCCAAGGGTGCTTTGTTCTCGCTTGTCCCCAGTCAATGTGCTTCAAACGTTGGTAGAAGAGGACGATTGTGTTTCGGAGACATTTACGTGTCTGTAAATTCTACCTCCTACAGATGATAAGGATTATACATAAGGCAGCCGACTCAAACAGGAACGTTTCGTGAGAAATCTCACAAAAGTGGATGATTCATATAAATTTCGCCAGTGCCTTGAAACTTTGAAGGAAAAGTTTCAAGATAACCGCAGTCACTTGAAGAAGAGTGAAACGATCAATCTCATTCATCCCGACGAAGGATCAGCTTACAGTTCCCAATGGCACATCGAGCCTTGGCCAAAGAACACTTGGTTGTGAAGCCTTGAGCCCAAACTCTACAAGTTAACGAAACCTTCGTGGGGCAATTCTAACTGAGCAGAGAAAATCCAACCCAATTGATGACTGAAGATCTACTTATGAAAAATAAATTGGCCCTGTTTCTCTGCGTGTTACACCATAAAAGTCGTCAAAAGACGATAGTCTTGCGTCTGGAGAGAGTGAACAAAACGTTTATTTGATGTTCTGTGCAAAAAAAATGGTGAATGTTATTCTGGCAAAGCGGCGTTAGAGTGCCTCGAGCGTGCAGCGGAGGTGAACGAGACCATCAAGTCACGTCACACGTGAGACATGAGTGATATCTGGCAGTTATTCTAGAAAATGGGACGCGCACCATGCGCGCCCGTCTTTGAGGTGATAAGGTGTAGAGCACAGAGCGACAGGTAGGTGCCACCACTGTGTCGTCTCATCAAAGCGTTGGAAACACTTGCCATTTCGTGCAGGCGTTGTATGGCCAGTGCAGCGTTATAAAGACTACGATTCTTTAAAATACCTACGTGTGCCTTTTGATTGATTGATTTGTGGGGTTTAACGTCCCAAAACCACTACATGATTATGAGAGACGCCGTAGTGGAGGGCTCCGGAAATTTTGGCCACCTGGGGTTCTTTAACGTGCACCCAAAACTGAGTACACGGGCCTACAACATTTCCGCCTCCACCGGAAATGCAGCCGCTACAGCCGGGATTTGATCCCGCGACATGCGGGTCAGCAGCGGAGTACCTTAGCCACTAGACCACCATATGTGTGCCTTTTGTAGTAAATAATACACATACATAGTATTAACGTGTCGTTATGGTGCCGCAGATATGCGCAATACTTGCTTTTTGATTGACAATCGCACAAGTATGAATGCCGAAGCTTGACAGACAGACCGACCAAAATTTTTGCTTCGAAGGTCTCCAAGAAAGACTATAGTCTTTAAAAAATGGTCTCACCGACCAGAAGGAATCAGCGTGGAGCCACAGTCAGAACGAGCGATACGCAGAGTGGTTCTATTTGCGCGTCAAAGTTGTACCGTTTAGAGCATGCTTGATAGGACGCAAGAAAAATAATTGGCCCCGTATCTGCATGTACTCTGCAAATGTCGTCGAAAGACGATAGTCGTGCGTGTGGAGAGAGTGAACAAAACATTTAGTTGATGTTCTGCGCAAGAAAATTGGTGAATGGCATTCTGGAGGTGCTGCATTAGAGTGCCTCGAGCGTGCAGCGGAGGCGAATGAGCGCATCAAGTCACGTCACACGTCAGACATGAGCGCTATCTGGCAGTTTTTTTTTGGAAAACAAAGCGCGTGGCCATGCGCGCCTGTCTCAGAGGTGATAAGGTGTATAACGCGAGGCGAGTGGTAGGTGCCGCCACCATCTCGTCTTAGCAAAGCGTTGGAAACACTCCCCTTTCCGTGCAAGCGTTGTATGGTAAGCGCAGCGTGATAAGCAATATGGTCCTTAAAATTACTTATGTATGCGTTTTCTAGTAAGAGATGCGTATGCAGAATATATGCGTGTTGTTATGGTGCCCCAGACATGCGCAATAATTGATTTTTAATTAACAATTGCACAAGCATGTAGGCTCAACCTTGAACAATATTGGTGGTCGCTGCGGATGGGGTCGGCCGTTCCAAGTACCCGATGCCAGTAAGAGTGAACAAACAGACAAATGTAAAGACAGACAGAAAGGCAGACAGACTGACAGACCAAAATTTTTGCGTCGAAGGTCCCCAAGAAAGACATCTCTAAAAACAGATAACGAGAGTTGACGTCGTCACACGAGCTTTTGACAAAACTTCAATGTCTGAACGCCACTCTAAATGTCTGAGGACTCTTCGGCATCAACTTGATATGCTTTCAGTAAAGAAGCCATTTACTCAGCCAGGTTAAGTTTTTCTGTGGTCTTTCCTTGACTTGGGCTGATTAACTTGTGTGAATGTGTGCTCTAGTTCTCTTGGTCTACCGGGCGCGTCAAAAGTCAACTGCCGTATTCAGATGCTCTACGCATGAGCCGTGGAAGTCAGTCATGGGTTAGCTGCGACTTGTCCTGCTGAGATGACATAATTTCTTGGATTCTTTGTACCTTGTGTCCCCATTTGTTGTTCCTTGGTGCGCTTTCGTGAGTGCAAAAACTGAAGCCACTTTTTCGAACATTCTTTATTTTACACATGCCAAAATAAAGCGGAAATTTACTTTATCTTTTATCTGACACTTAGCTATATGACTGATTGCCTCATTTTCTGGTCGAACGCCCTAAGCGAAAGAGAGTGGTGTGGGAGGGGGAGGGGGGCGTATGCAGGCAGTTTGCTATCAAGGCTTGTGTTGAGTACGATGCAATGCCCGCTCAACAAGGCATCGATCACATTTGCGTGGTGCTTTCGAACGTACCTTCCATAGTCTATTTATTTGTTTATAAGGTGTTCACTGCTTTAACGCTTCAGAGCTGAACTAGCTCACAGAATGTGTGGACAGCATCTCCTGTTACTGACAACAGTCTTTGCCAACGCACAGCCGGCCTGCCCAACCTGTCATGATGGTTAATGCGACACGCTAAGAAACGAAACACTGCACTCCAAGGTTGCTAAAGCGATAATTTCAAGGCGCCTGTCTCCCTGGAGTGCTTTTCAATGATTACGCATTGTGAGTTTTGAAATATTCTTTTATTGCGTTCGTGAACAGTTGTGTCATTGTATTATTTTTTTCATCTGCAAAGAATTTAGTGTTTATTGCAACTACATTATTTGGCTAATAAAACAACCTTGCTTCCCCAGTTTTTCTTGTTGGTCTTTTAGTGTCTCGCACATGCAATTGACAAGCCATAAAGGCGCAATAAATCTGCGTATTTATGAAAATCCATGCAAGAGGTCATTAGTTAAGAAAAATTTCACTTTGGTGCCATGTGGGGCAAATGCACGATGTCACTACCACTTCTGGTTGTGACATTATACTATATTTTTGATGTACTGTTTGCTGTTAGTTGTTTAATCTATACGTAAATGACAGTGGCGAAAACCTGTCAACTACTTGATACATGGGCACCTAGGGAAGTTACGCTACCAGTTTACATATACTCTGGTGTGTACTTATGATTCAGCCTCTACGCCACCTCTGAGCAGCCGGTGCGAAACTTGCAAGTTCAGAGTTACTACTCTTGGTATTTAAAGACGAATCAGTTGCGTAAATTTGTTATGTGTTAAGAGTGGTTGATTCACACTTTCGCCGGACCACCACGTCTATTCAATTACGTTAAATTATTTTTTTTGTTTTTTTATGTACATTGTGGATGGTTGCGTTGAGATAAAAGGTACGTAAGTGGCTGGGCGGAACCCGACGACTAGATTATTAGAGAAAATACTTGCCTACCCATAAGCCATAATCTGTTCGTACACAGCTCGAATATGGGTCCGAATATGCACTTCTCAATCTTTCGCTTTGACATAAACAACGTTCATCCTAGCCCTTTTCCTGACTTCACGCTGTATTTTTTTCAGTAATTTGAAGTGGCTGTCTGCTGGCTTTGCCCACACATTACCTGCCCTACGCTCTACGGAGATAAATTTGCAGTTTACCATTTGAATATCGACCGTAAAATGACACAGTGCCAATCGTAAAAGACACGCAGGCGTACACCTGAAGAAGTAAACTTTCTATGGGCGAACATACTCAAATGCACGTAAACATTCTGGTCATGGATAATGGGCACACGACCCGTTTGGCCCAAGGTACCAGCAGCGTGGAGAACTATGTACAGTGAGTTGCGAGACAGGGGCGATTATTTAGGCTTAAAAAAAGACTAAAAGGGTGAACAATAGAAAAATTCGATGAAATCTTAGAACAGGAGTGCTACAATTTGTCAAGAAGAGGTTTTGACAATTCACCTTCGATGTAGGTTCGTATGTCTCTCCTTGTTTGGAGAGCCCATTGTCCTTGATCATCCGTCTTACAGCGGCACGTGTGTTCAAAAAAATATGGCGTTTCCGCGCAGAATAAACGATGAGAGTGATTATTTCGAAAGTGCTTGTTTATACAAGGCATTTTTAAGGAGCGACACGTACTCGCAGCTGAACAAACCTATCAAGGGGCGCCTTTGTTGACTGCGACAATCTTACGCATACTCTATCGGTAGCATCGTTATTACAATCGCTAATAACTTTCTTCGAAATTCGTCTCACTGATCTTGATGAAATTATAAGTGAAACTTTACATACAGTGTGGGCGTGCGGGCGTGCGGGCGATCATATTCTAAGATATCAGCAAGATGTCTTTAGTTGTTGGTCTAAGTTGATCTAACAAGAAGATGGGGCTCGCGTTCACAATGAAGATGGACGCTAAAATTTTTGTAAAAGAACATTTCAGACAATCACGATGCAAGTCATACTTATATCGAAGCTCGCAGAGCAGCGGTACGAACGAGAAGCTTTGTTAATTTTGCGCCAGAAGGTTCATGCTCCAAATGTAAACCATTTTCGCAAAGCTAGTCACATATCCACGATTCCTTCACGTGGAAATTCTGCTAAATGCACACAGTGATACGTTACAATCACACTGTATACGTACAGGCACGAGCAAACAATCTACGAGTTTATACGTGCTCTTAACAAAAAAATAAGGCTTTCAGATCACATATTTCTGAGAGCAACTTAAGAGCTGTATATAGCCCAACTTGGGAATAGCACACATTCCACTGGTGAGCAGTCACTAGCTTACACAGGTAACCGATCGAGTGAACCGACATTCTCGTATATTGCCCCACCGAGGTGGTCTAGTGGCTAAGGTGCTCGGCTTCAGAGCCGCAGGTCGTATACTATAGGATCGAATCCCGACTGCGGCGGCTTATTTCGATGGAGGCGAAAATGCTGCAGGCCCATGTGCTCAAATTCGGATGCACGTTAAAGATCCCCATGTGGTCAAATTTTAGGAGCCCTCCACTACGGCGTCTGCAATATTCATATGGTTTTTTGGGCGTGTTAAACCCGACATATCAATCAATCATATTGTCCTATATACATGACATACCATAGTTACGTGGAGGATAGTGCCACTATGCAATCATAATCAAGGAAACTGCAGTTCCTCAATATTGCAATAAGACGGTCACAATAACCGCACTGTATATTGCCAGCAAAGGTGAGGACGTTTACGAACTTGTGAAGTATCCAAAAAGCAATATTTGCTTGTCCTAATGCGATTGCAGTAATAACTTAGTTTATTACCTCTCGTATATATTGCTGTAACTGCTGGAAGTTCTGAAAACGTTTTAAGTACCTAGAGACTCGCTACAAAGTTGACACAGGGGGGTAGTAACAATGCAGTTACTCCCTGTTCATTAGGTTATTTTTTTTCAGAGCACACAAAATGGAGAAAAAATATAGCAGTGTTTTAGCTCTGCCAGGCCAGGATATAGATAGTGCGGGCTGCGGGCGGATGGATGGATGGATGGATGGATGGATGGATGGATGGATGGATGGATGGATGGATGGATGGATGGATGGATGGATGGATGGATGGATGGATGGATGGATGGATGGATGGATGGATGGATGGATGGATGGATGGATGGATGGATGATGATGGATGGATGGATGGACGGACGGACGGACGGACAGACAGACAGACAGACAGACAGACAGACAGACAGACAGACAGACAGACAGACAGACAGACAGACAGACAGACAGACAGAGAGGCAGAAGGACGGACGGACAGATGAACAAATGAATGGATGGACGTATGGGTAGACGCACGGGAGGGCGCAAGGGCGGATTAGCGAGCGAGCTCCCGCGATTCAAGCGCCAGCCCGTGCTGTGACCCGCCATTCCATAGAGCTTCCCAGCCTCCGGCGCGCCAGCTGTGTTCCAGGTGACGTCATGGCTCCTCGGGCATGCGCAACACAGCCCTAGAAAATCCACGCGAAACTGCTCAACCATGGCCAGTGTAGCTTACGCCACAAAACATGCCCACTCGCATACTCGCAACCACATTTTTTAAACAGCCTGTTCAAATTGTGGCCTATGTGTTTGCATATCCTTATTTGGCGAAAGAAAATAAATTTTTATTCTTTTGTGGCTCTCTTTAGTGATTTATTATTTCTTGCTAGCTCATCACATACCTTTTTGTTTCCTGCTTCAGTTAAAAACAATGTCAAAAGCCGTATTCGTAGGAAGTCACAACGTAGTAATAGGTCCAAAATGAATTTTCATTCGTCATAAAATATAACAACTACCGGAACTGACTCTCACACATGACACTAAAACCACGCTTAGAAAAACCCATACAAGGAGACGAGAAATTCGGCATGTCACAATTTTGTCACCAGGACATCACTTGCACGTTCTTTTGTTATTCACGCAAATAACTTAATCACGCTTCCGCTGCATGGCTATAGTAATAGAGCAGGAATGTTTTGTGGGTTTTGTTACCTGGGCTTCATCAAACTCACCATATTGGAGTAACGATGCGCTGCGTATATGATGTCAGGTGCGAGCTACTTATTATTAAAGACGATAGTCCTTTTTAGGGACCTTCGACGCAAAAATTTTGGTCTGTCTGTCTGTCTGCCTGTCTGTACATTTGTCTGTTTGTCCACCTTTGAGAGTACCGGGTATTTTGAACGGCAACCATCGATACACCGAACAGCGGATCCCATCCGCAGCGCCCTCCTATGTTGCTCAAGCTTCAGCGTTCATACTTGCGCGATTGTCAGTGGAAAGGCAATTATTGCGCATGTCTGAGGCCCCGTAACAACACGTATATATTCTGTATGTGCGTCTTTTACTAGAAAAGGCATACATAAGTAACTCTAAGGACCACAGCGTTTATCACGTTGCGCTGCCCATTCCACGCTTGCACAAAAAGACGAGTGTTTCCAACGCTTTGCTAAGACGACACGGTGGTGGCACCTACCCGTCGCCTTGCGTTCTACACCTTTCACCTCTGAGACGGGCGCGCCCGCCCGTCTAAGAGCCGCACGTTTCGTTTTCCAAGAAAACTGCCAGATGGCGCTAATGTCTCACGTGTGCGTGACTTTATGGGCTCGTTCGCCTCTGCAGCATGCTCGAGGCACTCTGCAGCGCTTCCAGAACACCATTCACCAATTTTCTTGCCCAGAATACCAAATAAATGTTTTTTCTCTGTCTCCACCCGCGAGACTATCGTCTTTCGACAACATTTGCAGATTAACATGCAGATACATGGCCCATTTTTTGCGACACATGTTCTTCTTGATCTCAAATGCCCTGAACATGTGGTGTAGGCTGAGTGTATACAGTTCGGCTGCAGTGTGAATGATCCCACAATGCCCCCAAAGAAACTTAAGCAGTGCCTACTTAAATAATTTTGGCATGTCCACGAAGTGATTGATGATGAAGGCACTTGCTCCAGAGGTAAAATCCGGTAAACCGTGAATCCTCTGTACCAACGCCTTCTAAAAGAATGGCCCCGTATCTGTATGTGATCTGAGAATGTCGTCGAAAGACGATAGTCTTGCGTGTGGAGAGAGTGAACAAAACATTTATTTGATGTTCTGCGCAAGAAAATCTGTGAATGGT